>VXBO01010038.1:32663-119280 GCA_013400135.1 Rhinoptilus africanus
CTCCCCGTTCCGGGCCCCGCAAGGGTCCCCTCGGCCAGGCGCCAGCCTCGGGAGCGGGGCCGCGGCTCCCCGGGCCGCCCGGCGGTGGGGAGCGGGAGCGGAGGCCTGCCCGGCCCGCCCTGCCCCCCCCAGGCTTAGGTGGCCCGTCCCTGGCCGTATGGGGATTATTTTTATGGTTACAGGTCTTATTTCATGCCATATTCTAGTTATTTACTTAAATATTCTTTACACTTACGGAGAGGGGGGGCTTACACCTTGCAGGCTCCGCTCTGGGAAGCGCTTTGGTCTGCCTCCGGCACCCCCACGACAGGGGCGATGGTGGACGCGTTGAACCTGGCAGCAGCAGGTCTTTCAGAGCGGGGCTGTAGCTTGCCCTCGCCCTCGCCCTCGCCCTGGAGTGGATTCGAGACTGTGCAGCCACACGGGGAAGCTTGGGACACGCTTTGCAGCAGGGTCCCCCCCCCGCCACGCGTGCCACAATGTGCTGTGCAGTCGCCTTGTGTATGATCCCAAAAAAACGAAGGAAGCAAACTGCTACAAATTCAAAATGAAGGACTAAAAGCGAAGGATCTACAAAATAATTTCCTTCTCTGCAGGATGACATGCGTTCTTCCAAGGAATTTAAGCCTATTATGTAAGTGCAGTAAATAAGATTATTGTGCGTTTGAATGTCACTCCTACCTACCTCATCGACATTTCCTGTAATTAGGAGGCTAAAACGGCACACTGAACAAAAAGGCAGTGGCAGTCATGCTTGGTTAAAACTTGCTGAATGCAGAAATTTTTATTGTTTGATGTTGGTATAATAACACCTCTAGAAAGTGTTATCTTTATTGCTGCAGGTTTTGTTTGGGGTTTTTTTTTCAGAATACAGGAACAGTAGTTTCTTTGTCTCTATTTCTGATTTCTAAGGCAGCTTAGCCTTCCTGTCTTACCGTATTATGTCTCTCTTAACGGCCACTTGTTCCAGCCCTGCCAAGATTTACGTGTATATCCTTTGCCTATGCTTGTCCTTCAGAGGTCAGCAAGACTTCTTATACGCTTAAAGTTGAGGACATGAGGCAGTAGGACTGAGTCTGCAGTCTTTAAATTTAGAAGCTTGATCTTCTTTCACTTTCACTGATTCAGAAGCAGCAGCAGAATTAGGCCAAACTTAGGAGAACCGCATCGCGTGAGTCACCTGGCTCCTGTTGCATGATGCTACAACAGTTTGCTTTGCTTTTTACCAAAAGAGAGGTTTCAGTTAAAGCGACGTTATGAATTTCTTCTGAAGACCAAAACCAAATGCTGGTTTTCAATGGTAAAGACTAAAAACAAATGCTGGGTTTCAATTGTAAAGACCAAACATTCTGAAATCACAACAAATCTTCCGCTCTTTTCACATGGGCTCCAGTTTCTGGTTCAAGTATCTTTGGACAGATCCGCAGTTATCCATGGAGAAGATGAAGTTATCAAAATACAGATCAATTCAGGAACAAAATCAAAAGTTTAAGTATTGTACGTGCAAAGAATACAAATTGTGGATTTTAAATACTATGAAGTAGGAGGACAACATTTAAAAATACTGGAAGTAGCTTTAACTGCTGTACTTATTTATTTCTAAATGGCTAAACATAAATACAGCCATGTCCTGTTGCATTAATTGCCCAATTTGATATATCCTGTAGGGGTTTTTTTTTATATTAAAGGAAGCGTATCAAGTAATGTATTACAGCTTTAGTCATGAATCAGGATTTTTTTCCTTGTGATACATTTGTAATACTTAAGAGTTTGCTAGTGATTTTTGTTCCTCGTTACAAGTTTTATTCTCCTGAGAATGACTCTGAAAAAGAAGAAATTATCTGCTGACTAGACAATCTCTGCTTTATTGATTATATACTTCTTACAATATATATGTTGCTGGTCTGATTAATACTTTTCCCACTTCATGTGCCGACTGAGCAAATTGTTTTCAGTGGTTGTCAGAGAATACTCACCCATGGAAATACATCACAGCAAGTGGTACCCCTCACGTTACTGCTTCGGTCTCCCTCTGTGCACAGCACCGAAACAGCCTAGGACTGCCTCTTCGGAAGTGCCTGCTCTCTAATGTGTAATAAGAAGGAAATCACTGTCAAGTAAGAGTACAGTTAGTGGATAAGAAAGACGTAGGAATTGCATCAGTTGTTTTTAGGGAATTACTTGCTTTCATTTGACTTTTCACATGAGCAATGTTTTGTTCAGATCCCCAGGTTTCCAGCCTATGGCTGTCATTTGGCTAGTGCTGGGCCTGAAGCGTGCTGAGGAAGAAGGACCTGCCGTGGATTAGCGCAGCCAGATGGGAAAGGCAAGTAATGCCACGTGCTGCAGTGACAAGTGATGCAGCTTGCCTGTCATCGTTTTGAAGAGAATGGCGCTGAGCATTGTATGAAACCTGCAAAACCAACTACATTTCCCCATACTTGTACAATTTGCATATTATTCATTCAGTTAGAAAATGACCTTAATTCTAACACCAGCTGACACGCACTTCATGTATGACCTTGGCCTAGTCCCTTAATCACTGCATGTCTCTGTTTCCTCCTTTATAAAAAACCAAGATAGTAATGCTGGACTCAGAAACGTCTTAGCATTTACTGAACTGTGAGTTGCTGAGGCATGTTACTATATTAAGACTCAAATAATGCTATAAAACAGAATTCCTCTTTATGACTACGCTTGAGCAGACCACACATGTAAGTGACTGAGGATGCTTTTGGAAATTAGGTCACATAGGGTCAATGTGAACTGACTTTTGTAGAGCCTGATATTGACCAATGACCAGCATTTTTGATGTGTATTTACCTGAAAATTAAAACTTGGCTTTAAAGGAGAAAATATTGATACAATTAATGGCGTAATATTATGTTGGGGACACGCAAACCACAGAGAAAAGTGCCGTGGAGGGCAGCAAGGGTCAGGGATTGGAGGGCGGCAGATGCAGAGAGCTTCTCAGACATGTTATGAAGGACACCCCACTTGGGATGGCTACTCCGAAAAATGACATTGCAGGTGGTCGCAAAAGGGTTTGATTCTGTTTGAAAAGAATTTATGTTTGGCTAGAATTTTGCAAAATCTTCTCATGATGGAAAAAAACCCCAAATATTTCTTCACTTACGGCTCAAAGAAAAATAACATTTATTGCTGCCTTTTTATCTTATTCAAGCCGGTGTTTTCTATAGGGGTTTGGCTGATAGTAGAAGGAAAAACCTTTATGGGTACTGCTGATGTCACAGTGTGATAGTAAGGATTGTAAGCTTTAGATAGGAATGATCAGGCTCTTGTTAGAGAAAATACAAAACTCTCACCCAAAATCACACTGAAGTACAGCTACAATTCAAACAAAGCAAGAAGTCTCAGACTCCTCTGTATATTTTTAATTGATATGGAAGCTAAAACCTAGTATAATTGATGTTTTTGTTAGCCGTACTGCCTGCCTCTGTACAAGTGCCAAGTTGGTGTTTCCAAAAATATCACTCCTCTAGAGTAAATAGATCAGAAGGTGACATAAACAGACCCTGAACACCTCCACAAATTTAATTCAGTTGTTTATGCTAAAGGCCAGTCTTGTGCCCAGCCAAATAAAACACTTAGGATATTTACAGATTATTTATCCTTTTGCTTTAACACTTTTTTCTCTGCCACCCCCACAGTAATGTAGTAGAAAACACTGAAAATTCCTACTCCCCCAGTAGATGAGTAATTCTATACACATTTCATTTTCTCAATAAGTGTTATACTTTTAAAGAAAAAGTTAATAAATGTTGACTATGCATTCCAAAGCAAGGAGGTCAGATATTACCAAGGACAGGAACTTCTGTGCTGCATCAAGCAAAGTTTGGTTTTACAGAATTTAGCTATTTCAGCATATTGTTGAAAATATTTTCTTCCAGGACACTTTTTTTAATTTAAGTTTTATTTTACTTAAATCCTCCTGTGTTGTCATGGGCTCTTCTTAGCTCCTTCACTGTTGCACGAGCCCGGGGAGCGCAAAGACAGTGTTGGTGTCTTGACTTCCCAAAAGCCGGTGCCAGTTGCGGCAGCCCTGGCAATCGCAGCGCAGCTCCGTGCCTGACACGCGTGGCCTCGGGCCAGCGGCTGTAGCAGGCGCGAGGGGAAGAGGTGGCCCCTCAGGGAGCCCCGGTGTCGCAATTACAGGCGCTGCTGTGGCGAGGGCATGACTAAGGTTGACGCGATGAACGGGCGAGCGAGCGGCGTGCTGGCTGGCGGCCGGTGCCGGTGTTTGTGGAGGCGCAGGGCTGAGTCACTGCGCTGCCTGTGGGACTCCTCCTCACGGGAGCACCAGCTTCCTGCAAGGTTCTTATCCTCGGAGCTGAGTGGGTGGACGTGGAGGTGGACAGAAGGGCATAGTTTTCAGAATACTGCAAATTCTCTGGATTTACCTTTTCTTCTTTCTGAAACTATTGTGCGCATACATTATATACATATATCATATCTATATAATCATATGCGCAATAGTGCTTTTTCCTAAGTAAACTCACCTATGTGGGGTTTTTGGGGTTTGTTTTTAAAGTATAAGTTTACTTTTTTGGTGCTCCAGCCTGGGAAGTGAGAAGTAGGTAGACTTTACATCACTTAACTCCTTTTACCTCGGTTTACCTTCAGCTATATCGCTTATTTGGACATAAAATAGAAAGTAACCTGTCATCGCAGCCTGCCCTCACTCATGTCCCTTTCACCTCCAACTGCCAAAGGGAAAGCGAGGCAGAAATTAGGCAACACTTATCTATTTCAGGCTCTTAGCTGTACCTCATCCACCAGTAACATTGGCAGGGGCAATAAATCTCAATTCGATACAAGAGGAAAGATATGCAGATCACAGTATTTCTTACTGGTTTTAGTGGCACAGACTAGGTTATAACTTCCTGAATTGGGAAATTCATCAAGGTTTGGGATTTGTTCCTCCTGGTTTTACCCCCTTCTTATGGGAGTAAAATACATATAACCCTGACAAGCATCTGATGTGTCTCCCAAAATTTCACTGAAGTATTATAAATTAATTTCAATTATCTGTGCTGATGAGAAAACTTACAATAAGAAAGTGTCGTAATACCCAAATGGTTCTTCTATATTCTGGGATTAAAAAAACCTAGTTACTTAATGTTTCATTGGAAAGAGCGTGATTTTTACAGACTTGAAAGCTTACTAATGCCTTTTACTATTCTTGTAATGAAATCATGCCCTATTCATCACTGTTGAATGTCTTGACATGCAAAAAGAAGAAATGGTCTCAAGCTCCTAAAACCTGAATTTCTGGATTAGTTGCTAAATGGAAAGAGCTACATCCTTCATTCAAACCAGCAAAAATCAACAGAATATTATGGTGGAGCGTGGCAAAGTTCAATGCTAGCACTGTCCTAGGCACATGAGACAGACTAGAAAAAATCATTTACTAATGAAACAGGGCACCAGTTTCTTACCCCACTGGTGGTGATTAGGGAAAATGGGAAAGTCCTGTGCTTCACTAACGGTTTGTTCATTCAGAGAGATAATCTGTGCGCTCTGCAAGCTCAACTAAGTCTTGGATTGTTTGGTTTGTAGGAAAGATGCCATTCAAACAACTTAAACCCTTGTCAGAAGTGATGAAATGACTTTATTTAGAATTGTAGCAGTGAGATGAAACCAGGTTTCTGCACATCCTCAAGTCTATATTCCTGCAAGGAAAGAATACAAATTCCTTAAGGAATATGTTACAGGTAGTAAACTGTGTACCTGATTTTCTCTTAATGAGTTTTTATTAATAAATTGTGCGTGTATTGGCATTTGTCCTTCACTGTAAACTTTGGACTTATTCCCAGACTACAGACTGTATTAAATAGAACTGGCTGAAAATGGGAAAATGGTTTTGCAAAGAGAGACAAAGGACACAATTTCAACAGGGTTGATTTTCATTCTTTGCCCATTGCTAGTGAATGCAGTAAATGACGCTGGGTGTGTGTGTATGTGTCTCCTATTTTCTTATCTTTGGCTTTCCTTTTGCTACTCTACCTTTAAGATCAAAAATAACCCCCAAAGCTCAGAGCCCTGATTCATTCTGTTGAATGTAAGGAAAAAGATGAGAAACACAGCCCTTCCCAGGAGATTAAAACCAAATTAATACATTCCTGTTTAGAAAATATCATAGAAGATGTGAGTTTTGAGACATTTGTGACTCTCACATCTCAAATGTGCTTACACTAGGCTGTGTTGGATTAAACAGCACCTCTGGCAGCAGAAAACAAGTGGATATACAGTGATGAAGGCTCAAAACATTACCCTTGTTCACTACATTTCAAACTGTGACCCAGAGCAATTAAAGAAAACCTTTTTGATCTGGTAGTAGAGAGCTTTGTGGCAGAGCTGTATGTTTGTTGGGGAATAGGTGGCCACATGAGAAAAATGGCATAAATTTCAAATTATTTGCCTAAGAGCTTTCAGTTAACTACTTAACACAAACGTAAGGAAAATGATAGGTATTCTTACTTCTCAAGGCATATAATGCATGTGGTTATTCACCTGTTTTTGAAAAGTTCCATCACCTGTGTTTTAACTCCATAGGCATTCAGAGATCCACATGATGAGTGACAGAGTCGCACAGGATAAATGATTCATACCCATTTTTGTTGTTGTTTTACCCTACATTTTACCTTCTGGACACCCATTGATTTATGCCAGATTTCCATGAACAGGTCACAAATTATTCCAACTACTGCACAGGATTTTGTATTTCAGTTCTTGTGTAGTCGGTATCAATACCTTAAAAAAGGAGGCTGCCTGTGAAGTAGTTACGATCTAATTTGAGCCCAAGTTGCTGCGGCTCAGTTTGTAATATCCATGTCCTGTTTGCATTGATCTTATGGTAAGATAACCAGCATTATTTTGCTATGCGAGCATGTGGTACATGCTTTTCCTATCGGTTCTGTGTTATAGGGCTGTATTTTTATACTGTAAAACATTAGCTTGTTGGGGGTTTGCTGTCTGTATAAGTTTCTGTGTAAACACTGATCTCAGTGGACACAGGTGACTTATTAAAATGACTAAGTATTGTGTGTCTGAGCCTGCATCAAAGCAGGAATGTACTCTACCCAGTTTTTTCATACAGTGCAAGCCTTAAAATCAGCAGGCGAAATTATCTTTGTAAAGAAATGCCGTTCTGCTGAAGTCAATAAGGCCTCACCAGTTTGGGCCAGCAGCAATTTGGCTCCAATAGTAGCACCTATTATAAGAGTTTAGCTAAACTGAGTCTCCAGAAATACAAAGTTTTGTACAAGATTCTTAGCTGGCTTGACATTTTAAGGTGAGGCCCAGACTCTGAAGCACTTGAATTAATCATTTTGTTTCTAGTCTATCTCCAACAAAAGATTAATGCACTAGAATCCATGTCATATGATAACTCTTGAGTCCAGCACCCAATTCCCCTCTGTAGAATTAAGGTCAGCAGATCCAGTGGCAGATCTCGACTGTTCATTTTAAAGAGTACAAAGAGCTGATGGTGCCTTTGTAGACTTTCTACTTGTATTTCAATGAGAAGCAGCATTGAGATTGCCTCTTGCAGCTAAGTTTTGGGTTGCGTCAAAGAGAGTTATTTTGATGGAGAAATGTTACCTGCTTACAATGTGATCTCGCAGTAAGTGGTGTGCTGCGCTGGTGATGTCAGCAGTTACTGGTGGTAGAAATATTTGTCTGTGTCATTTTTGCAGCAACATTTCAGGTACAATTGTGTTTGTATGTAATTACAGCTCCTTGACTACAATGATTAGCCTGTATCCCCGTGCCTGCTCTGACCCTGAGGAGAGAGAAGGAATAGCCTGGGGCCGCTCAATCTTACCATAGTGATTCCCAAGCATTTCATAGTGGAGGATCAGTGTCATTGGTAGGAATTTTTAATACCAAAGTATTGCAAGGCCCCAGCTGAGATTCAGGCCTGGCTGTACCTGTGTGATAAAAGACATCTCCTCCCCAGAGTTTATAGTAAGTAGAAAATTCATCCAAAGGCTGCAAAGCAGATCAGAGAGTAACAGAGTCCATACTGATCAGCTGCTTAGTAATTTAACTCTGAAGTCCCATGCCCCCCTGTTTTAGTGGCCTCTCAACTATACTGAGCTTTCTCTTTTCCTTGTGCAAAGAAAGCCAAGAGAAAACCAGAAGCTGTTCTGTGTCTGCACTCCATATGGATCATGGCTGCAAGCTAGCCAGCATCTCCTGGCCCAGCGGTGACCCACCGGGACAAGGAAGATGCACCCAGAGGGAAGGATTCTGTCCCGGTGCTGGAAAGAAAGGGAGCACAGGTAGAAGGGAGCTGGCTTTCCCAGAGTCACACCAACTCGTAGCTTCTTTCCCTATTGGGAAAGGTAGATAACAAATCAAAGCCAGAATCCAGTCCCGTCTCACAGGCAGGGCTGGTACCTCTGCCTAGTAAGGTTGCCCAACACTTAGCACTACTAGTAATTCGATGGGAAAGTAATAAGCAATGTTTTGAGAAAAACAACTGATTACTGGCCACAGAAGTCATATGCAAATATACTTGCAACTGATCTCTAGCAGGTAATCTCAGGAAACAGGCTTAAGACATTGAGAAGTACACTGTGCCCTCCATCACAATATTGTACCTCAGCAATGTATGAAATTCAGGATGAAATCCGTAGGTGTTTGTGCATGAAACTGGGGGTAGAAATTAGCCCCAAAACACATGTGAAATTCAGAGAGTTCCTCCCATGGTGTTAGGCAAGAAAGATGAGACTTCTGTGTTCAGGGCCAGGCACCTCATGTATACTTTAGCAAGAACTATGCTGCAGCAACAGGATATCCTGTTTTAAATAATAAAGATCACGAAAGACTTCAAGATTGTAGCCCCATCTGCTTTTCTTCTTTACCTTGATTAACAATTATGGTAGGAAACAGGATCCTGGGACTGGTACCCTGATGTCTCCTAAAACGGTTAGAAGATGTAAGCATCAAAACATTCTTAGCTGTAAAGTGATACCCAACTTTGTCTGCCCCTAAAGATAAACGTCTTCCAGTATTAAGTTAAATTCCAGTATTTGCTCTGACACAGCAAACCCCTGCGGGGCTGCTTTAGTTGTGCAGCAGAATTTGGAATCTGAAGAGAGTTTGTGTAGTTATCAACTCTATCAGCTTGTGAATCATAGTTGATTATTTGTAGGGACATTCCAAATCAAGAGAGTTTGAAAACACCATCACCATTACAACACATCTGCAGTCATCGCTTTTAATGGAATGTACCATTTTTCAAAAGAAACTGGCACCCCAGGCTAGTACATCGTTAATATGGCTGAATTTTCTATATAAGGTGGTGCTGACTCTCTGTCAGACCCAGGTTTGTTTCATTCCCCAGCCCCCTTCTGTAGCAAATTTAAGCACCTTTTTGCAACTGGCAGGAGCCGGCGCTTCCTGTCTTAGCTCAGCAGTGCTCGATGCTTTAAGCTGTTGGAGTAAGCACAAATCACAGATGAGGGCTAAAAGCAAACCTAATAACTAATATTCAAAGCGGTCCTCTCAGTATGAGTTGCGATTTCTAAAAACACAGAATGGCAGACTATAAAATCATGCAAAACTAGTATATCTTGGACTACTGGTCTTGAAATACGCAGTTGCATTAGAGAACGGCATTGAGGATTCTCTTGTCTGAGGGTCTTAGACACAGCGAAGGTAAGACTGGCAAGAGAAATTAAATATTTGAATTAATTTTATTAGCAGAAATGACATAAATGAAAGGGATACTTTCAGCATCACTTCACAGCTGGGTTTCCTTTCAGGCAGCCTCTATTAGCAGAGCTATTTGGCACAGCCGTTCTTAAGACCAATCCTGCCTGATAAAATGTCTCTTTTTTTCCTCAGGCCTTTCCACGTCAGGTGCGGAGCGTTTCTGGGACTGCAGCAACACCGGCCCCACCACTCCCTTGAAAGAGCTTCCCATTCTCCTTGCACACTCCCGACACCACTAACACCAGTCCTCTTTTTGGTGCAGAGTTTTCACAGTAGTTTAAGACACTTTTATGGAAACATATTTTGGTCTCTGCAGTGCCTTACATAGTTCTTCTCCAAAATTGTAGTTTACATGGAGAAAATAGTTCATTGGGTTTTCCATCATTCCAAAAAACCTTTCCCAAATCATCTTCCAAATGACAGACGCACCCTCCGTGTAAACTTCTTTTATTAAGATGAGGCAGGACTGATCGGCGGAAGCCAGGAGCACCACAGCAACGCTCTGTCTCACCGGCACACCTGAGCACAAGGGTTCCTCCCTCCGCCACCAAACCCACCAGCGTCTGCTCCCCCACCTCTCCCAGCAGGAAAATGGATCACTGGGTCCACGTGGGACCTTCAGGCCTGGGGCGAGGGTCACAATACAGGCTGTGTCTACCTGATAGGCCATTCCAAACACTTCTCCAAAAAATCGAAGCCATTTAAATAGCAAAAATATAACATTTCTGAAAATTATCCCCCTCTACTACTTCTGTTTTCTTCCCAGAAACAACGCCATGTCCAAAGCCAATTGGCAGTAAGTTCAAAATTTTCCTTTGCAGTCTGTCCAGTCTTTTTTCCTCCCTTTCTCTCATTTTCACTCCAGATTAAAGTTTACATGCAAAGTAACTTGAAATTCCAGGAAATTCCAGTATTTTAAAACCAGGTTTCACTGCCAAAATGTTTGGATTTTATTTAATTAGTGCTTAAGTGTTTCTCAGGCTGTTGCTTTCAGCGCCATTGGATCAGAAAGGTCTTTGTAGGGCAACCTTATGCTCAGCCTTTTGGCAAAGTTCAGATCAGACCAGATGATGTCTGAAGAGAGCAGTAAGTGGTGGACTTATATGAAAAAAAAAAGATAACACATTGTTTTGATACTTAAACCAGTTCCACAAACTTCAGCTTGAAAACCAAAGAGTATCAGTGACTGATGAGATATGACAAATACTTGAGAAAATGTCAAAAGATGAAATTAATCTCACTACCACCCTTTCATGAAACTATCCCACCTGCCTTTTTGATTCTAATCTATTTTGAACAAGAAGTGGAGTAGTGTGATTTTAGACCAGGAACAATCTAGGGAAAAACGCTTCCCTACACTTAGCTTATGTAAACACTTTACCATGTAGTGATAAACAGTCATAGTTCTCAAACTGACAAGTAGTGTTGTCAAATTGTTATTTAATGGCTGTGGGTTTCCAGTGATGATTTTGTTTTCAGAATATTGTCTTCCTTCTTGCAATGTTAGTTACTGAGGATTTATTCACCAGTTCTAGTGATCCAGTTAGTAGATAGGAGTCAATGGTGACTGAGCTGTAGTTCGGCTAAGAATCTTGGATTTGTAAATGGGAAAAGTTTCAAAGCTCAACCACTTCCATAATCATAATTCTGTAGTGGAACAACTCTGTTATCAAGGTCATTTTATCGGCACTGGCCCATCGGTGTAGCTGTGAATGAGTTCAGGGGCCTTGATTTCTAGAGACCATTTGATACCGAGCAACTATTAAGACTTAATTAACCACATAACCTGCGCAACCAGTATCTCATTTGCATGACAATAGTCCATGGGGCCACAATATATGTCTATAAAGCTGGCACTTTGCAAATACTTGCAAATAATTAGCCCTCTCAGGTGCGGTGTGGATGGGGGGTGGAACAAACCAGGGCAGTCTTCACAGGATGTTTTCACTGGCACCTCCACGATTTGTTTCCATTTCCCCTCTCTCCCCAGAAAGGTGACAAGGACATTTATTAGTGCTTTTGAAAATCAGTGCCCTTCTTAGGCGCTGCCTTGTGCAGACTGTGTTATCGGCAGCTTCCATTTCTTCAGACCTGGGGAGTAAGGACAGGCTGTAATTAAAGGCTGAGGGTACTTACCCTCTCTGCCCTGCCCCGGAGGAGCTGAGCCGCTGGCAGCAGTGACAGGCAGCTGGCAGTTCCCTGGGGTCAGGATAACCGGGAACCAGTAGCCACTCTGGTCCTCCCCCTGCCCCAGAAAACTCACCTGCCACTGAAGAGCGACAAACCCTTCACTGCTCCCCCTCAACGCCCTCCAAGGAACACTCTTCGTTTCCAAAGGCTACCCACGGGTTTTGGTCAAATACCCTAACCTAAGAACAGTGGTGAACATTGCAATTCAAGTTAACTCCTTAGAAGTAATTTCAAAATCTTTTAGTGAAAACATATGAAGCGTGCGTGCACGCGTGCTGGAACCAGTACTGAGGCGGCCAGGGAAGCTAGAACGTGTGCCTGCTGTTGCAGTTGATGAATTACATCATTTCAGACTTCCTACTTTGCATACTGTTTTATTACTTTGTGTGTGTGTGTGTGTGTGTGAGTGGAACAAGCAGTGCTTTCTGATGAAGTTCCTGTCATTGCAGCGGCTGTTTTCATGGTTTACTTAGAGACCGTGCAGAACGGGATCCAGTCGTGGCTGCTTTGCATATTTTAAGAGGTGCAGATTCCCAGTACTGCATGCAAGAACTTTGCATTACTTTTTATAGTGACGTCATTAACTCGTCTCATCCTGTGCCGCTAGTACAAAGCGTTTTGCTTTGATTTACATGGATGATGGGCAGTCTCTTCTTTTTTCCCTTACGATAAATAATGGCACTACAAAACAGAACAAGCAAAGCTAACGCATCATAAATTACACATAAATTACACATCACACGTGTTTAATTTGTAAGCTATTTCCTAGGATCCCAGTCAGCTCTTAAGCTACGATATCTCACACAGGCTGCTTGGAAGCAGCAAGTCAATCAGGTCACTGATTTAATTATTATTTCCTCTTCCTTCTCCTACTACACACGTGTGTGCCTCTTGTTCTGCTTCCCCCTTCCTTCCTCTCTCTCCTGTCCTAATCCTTCAGCATTTGTTTGATTTGAAAAATAATCCCTCAAGAATGTTGCTGCTTCCTCTGCAGCCCTTGTATTTGCTCCTTCCCTGCTGCTTTTCCCTCTGGCCTGTTCCATCTCCACAGCAATCTCCCCCTCTGCCTTCACTGTCTGGAGCATTTTGCCCTCCAGCGCTCCTACCCAGCAGAAGTCACTCAGCAAGTCACGGCTGGGACTTGGCTGTTGGCTACCGGAAGGTAAGGAAGGCAACCAGAAAAGATCTCTAACAGCGAGTTGCACGCAGTTCTGGGCTATCAGCATGAACAGGAACGGGATTTTAAATGCTTGCTTGCCTGCCTCAGTCCTTGCACTTCGTAGAAATACACAGATAGGAACAAAGTAAAAAAGATTGAGTTGTTTTGGGGGCATCCTGTGTAGGCTAAGTACAGCTTCACAAAGGCACAGAGTCAGGAGAATCCCTGACAGTTAATAAATTCATTACCTCTTGAAAATTACGGCACTGAAAGCTGTCCTTTAGTTAATGTCCAGAGCGAGCCAATGAAGAATACAGTTATGAACCCTGACCACCACGTCCTGACCACTGCAGAGAGCTGATGCAGCCAAGATGTACGGCAGCCTGGAACAACCATTTTCCGCAGGCAGGTACTGCATGAGCTGCTATGCCTCTTCTCATTAGCATAACAAAGCCACCGGAAGTTTTTTGGCATATCTTATATATTGGAAAAAATTCTCTCCTAACGACAGAAAGGTGTCTGTTGCATGCTGGGGTGCTGCAGCCATGGTGGTCACTTCAAGCTTGAGAAGCCAGGTAAGTCCCTACTCCCTCTTCCTGCTCACGGAAGCTTTGCAGTAGTTGCCTCACTTTCCAAATCTGCTTCCATGGTCTCTTCTCTAGAGCCGGTACATCCAACAGATTTTCTCCTCTTCCGTCCTGGCCAGAAAAGCTCCAGGAGCCTTTAAGAATGACTGCTGCTTACCCCGCATCATTGCAGTTCATGGTTCTGAGCGTTGCTGCAAGCGCAGAGAGCTGAGCAGGACACCACCGATAAATCCACATGCAATGACAGGCTTTGGCAATTGCCGCTCTGAAGGACGTCAAGGAGAGCCATGCTGTCACTGCAGCACAGACCAAGGTGAAGGGAGCTCACTTCTACGCGGTGTTTGGATTCATCCACAAAGCCTAGTTGCATTTGACTACCAGCAGTCCCAGCACAGATCCAGGCCACCGTCAGTCACCAAGGAACACGCGTACACACAACTTTGTATTCCTGAGCGGTGGCAGCTGCATGGTCCAGTGGGATCCCAGAACAGGCACCTGTGCCAGCAGGTACTTAAAGAAACCTACTAGAAAGGTAGGAAATTACCTACTTGGAAAAAAACAGGTTTTCACTCATAGCTTCCCCAGGTTGAGCTGCCCTTAGAGAAAACCGCTTTGGTAGTTCACACCATGCCCGCTGACTGTACCTACAGGGCAGGGGCACGGCTTTTTGCCACGTCTCCGAGGCTATATGGGAAAACCAGGATAGGAGGCTGCAAGCCCTTAACCCCCAGGGTCTGCATGTACCTATACCCACTGTATGGTTTAGAGGTGCCTGGAACCACAGACGGGTTGTGGCTCCAGCTCAAGACCGCTCGTTCTCGAGAACCTCTCTCCAACCAGCTTGAGAATTCTCAC
This sequence comes from Rhinoptilus africanus, assembly GCA_013400135.1. NCBI lineage: Eukaryota > Metazoa > Chordata > Aves > Charadriiformes > Glareolidae > Rhinoptilus > Rhinoptilus africanus. Next base: position 47,199 of record VXBO01010038.1, read on the forward strand.
TTTACAAAAGTAAATTATTCACAGATTTCTTGGCCTCAAAAGGGAACTAGGAGGAATACGGACTAAAAAAAGCCCATCTACCCTCCCACCCTCCCGTGACTACATTACTGTGTCACTTGACTGTCACTTTACGGCTAAACACGAGATTGCAGCTGAAAAAACATTTACTTGCATTGTCTCTTCTATTATCTCTCTTCATCCCATCCTTGCTCATTTAATAAATATAGTTGATGAAGCAGCATAAAAGAAAACCTGATTTTTTTCCTACAGGAAAATTCTTTTATTCCTTTAACTGAACTTCAGGTAAATTTGGTGGCAACAGCTTGAATGCGTGATCCTTGTACCTGTGTTTCCTGTAAAGCACACGTACATCTGCGACAATTTTTTCTTGATGTTTGCCATGAAATTTACATGAGAGATGAGGTTAAGAGCATTTGCCTTCATAATGATAGGTTATATTTTCAAATTGCATAATATTTCTATTTTTAGATATAAATCAAAATTGCTTCCAGAATCCCCGAGGCCTGAAAACGTGTCTCATACAAAACTTTCTCCTTTTCTTGCAGAACAGGATACTGAGAACTGAGGCACTAGGCAGAAGAAAAAAATGCTTACAAAAATACTATCATAAAAATCTTCCCCAGAGCAGGTTATAATAAAAAAAATTAAATAATTCCCACTAGTAGCAATGGGGAATCTCAGCAATTCTATATTGCATTTCATTGGCAGTCAGACAATTCACATAAATTTTAATACATGAATATTAACATTGGTTTTAAAAAAATTCCAATTTTAGGCTAGACAACTGCAATTCGTAAGGCTGCAGCTTAGAATAGGATTTTATCAGCCTTTGCCATTACTAAATATAGCTTTGTACCAGCAACTTTTAGAAACAGACTTTCCTCATCTGCAAACTTCTTTACATGTATAAACAGTACACGTTTCTGTGCAGTAACTGGACAAATTGGCACACACAGCAGTGTGCCCGCAGAGAGCAGGCGCTGCGCTGCCTCCTACTCGTCCTCCCAGTTTGTTCTCCTCTGCGAGTGCCACCATGAAGCAGGTGGAGTGCAAGCACAGAGCAAGGGCATTTCATGCCACATTCTGCCTTCTAGAATCCAATTCCGCACTTCAGAGGACTAGGACCACGTAAGTGGGGATAGGACCATAGAGCAAAACTGGTATTTGGCTGCAGAGTGAGTGAATTTGGGTTAATCTACCAAAGATTACTTCAGGAGGCTTTGAAAGCCTGCTTTTGCTTTGATCTGTTTCTCAGATAAAATCTTCAGCCCTGCTTTTGCTATATTTAGATGCCACTTCCCCTTTGATTGTTGTATGTAATAAACCATTTATTATCCAGAGAATCCAGAGGATATTTTAGGACAATAAGTAAATAAAATCTACACTGAACATCAAAACCAAAAAAAACCCCACACAACATTTTGGAGGTTAGTGGTGTAGCACTGACATCTTTCGTGTTTCCTTGTACAGATAACATAATGTATCAAATGCGTCTGGTTTAATTTATTCTACATAACCAGCTTTCAGTATTCATTATTTAAAAATACGTTAAGAGGCAGGTAAGGTCTGGCCAAACATGCCTTTTCATTTTCATATCTTTGAAGCTACAGCCCACTGGCATTAGATGGGTTGACCAGTATATGTAAAAATGGTCCGCTTGCTCCCTGGTTTGACTAACTCAACCGGAGTCCCGTGTGGAATGCCATCCACAGCAAGAGCTCCAACGCTGCTCAGAAGAGCGCGCTATGGACCAGTCTCAGCGCTTCTTTTAACGCTTGGCTGCATGAAAGTACAGTTTCCCTTTATTGTCTATTTTTAAGGATCAGAGGTTGCAACTCAACAACTATTTCATTATGTCTGTATTTCAGGAGCAACTTCACTTGTCAGTGTGTCATCAGGCTGCGCAGGTTTCCCGTGGACAGAAGGAATGCCCACCGGATCAGGGCCAGCCAAGAAGTGATACTTTCAAGACACAAGGGAGTGACTCTTCCAGTGGTTTTTGACACTACAGTGCAGAGGAGCAGAAGAATAATCTACCTTGCTCTATGTTCTTGAAGAAATGAACAGTGTTAATGTTCTAAGGATTTTCCCCCTCCCTTTCTTGCCTTGCTTGAAGTATCATTGGCCAAGTTTTCCACTGGAAAAAAACAGGAGCAATTTATTAGTAGACCACTACTGGTTAGGAAACAACGTGCTCTTCTTGGAAACAGCTTCTGACTTGCTGTCTCCTGATAGAGTAAGAGTTACATTTCAGGAAGCTGAAAACAAAAAATGCTTACCTAGCACTAAGATAGGGGTGACGCTTTAGAGGAGACTGTCACAGGGACCCCTCATACGTTGTTATTGCCACAGATACATCCAACGTCATTCAAATTAAAACTATATTGAAATTCCACTGAATTTGCTGCCCTATCCCTACTAAGCAGCGTTACTATTACTTCTGATAAACTGGCAAACTCTCCTAGACCACTCCACCTCTCCTGCAATTGCAGCTACTCACATTGTTACTGCAATGGCAGTCTTGGGGGGGGCGGGGGGGGAAATCCCTTTGGAAATTCCCATTAATAACTGAATTTTATTAAAAAAACCTGCTCTGCTTCCTATGCATTTGGTAATCCTATTTTATGGTGACATATGCATCGCTTGACTGATGCTTCTCTCAGGCTGAAGGTGACTTCTGCACCTTGGAACAAGCCAGATCAGTCTCAGATTTATTCTAGGCAATACTATTAGAAACGCTGCTTATTCGGCAGGAGTGCTACAGACCTGTACCTAACTAAAAACAACCACATCCCACCCCTGTGCTGCTTTTGCACAGTTTTGACTAATTCTGGTTTGTTGCAGTCAACAGAAAGTTGTCTGCAAATAATTTTTGCGTAATACTTAAATAGTACATTTGATGATGTACCTGTATTTATATATTTATATATACAAACACACACTTAAGGTTAGGCATAGGCAGGACCTTTTGTCACACAAAAACATTAAGCTCTTTAAAATAAACAGCGGAAACATACGAAGTAAACATGCATGCAGGCCACATGCTTCATCGCAAAGACAATCTACTGGAAGAAAATTTACCGCTGCTTGTAGAGAAATGGCAAGAAAAACAATCAGCAAAGAGGCATGGGACAGAGGAAGCGGGAGGGGTGAAAGTGAGACTTTGGTTTACGGCTAAACGTATGTTTGGCTTTTTTTTTTTTGGCTAAACATAACAGCTTGAATGCCAAGCAATGCCTAAAAAAGAAGAGTGAAATGAAACCCAACACCGCTCTGTGGTCTTCCTTATTTCTTCAGGAAAAAATAAGTTCATGCAAGTTCCTTGTAAAGAAGCAAGATGGCATCAAAGATCTCTCATATCTAAAAGCCAAATTCTTTTTATAATTGAAACAAGATTAAATCTCTAAGATTAATTTATAAAATCTTAAATAAGTAGATTTATTAACGTGATCCAACTCATCATTTTAAATGTACATAATAAAGCACAACTCAGGGCACAGGTATTTTTACTGTGTGGATAAATGAATTATCTGGATAAATTAAGCTCACACATATGTCCTAATTTGCAGTAGATATAAAGAGAACCACTGCTAATTCTTAACTGAACTGTTTTTGCATTTAGAATACACAGATATGTTGAAGATGGTGCTTTTCCACGCGTGGCTACAAGACTTGACCAAGAAACGTCAAATCACACAATTACTGCACTTTCTCAGTGACTCAATTGTGAGCTACTACAATATGAGACCCTCTAAGAAATTTAGGACTAAGCTCTTCCAAACTTTAATTTTCGGCTTTTAACAGCTTTGCCTGGTGCTCTTGCAACTTGAGCATGCTTCTTGAAAGTTCCTGAGCAAAGTAGGATTTCATCACACTGTGTTATCAACATTAACAAATGTTAGTGAATAAAAGGTTAGTGCTGTTCTTATACGTTACAGAAAATGAAAAAATGTAGCCACACATACCTATGTAGCATTAACTTTCTCAGCAATATTTTTGGCCACTTTGATAGTAAACATGACATCAATTTCACTTAAAAGTTTCAAGTCCTGTAGAATGTACCCAGTGCATTATGAAGGGAAAAATAATGAGATAAAAAAATTACTAATGAGATAAAGACGAGTAACTACTAAATTTAACGTAATTCCCTTCAACACAGCCAACAAACTACAGATTTGACTGCAATGAAGGAGGTGGAACAAAGAACTTCTGGTTTTCCAGGGAAAGATGTAAGGCATCTCAACCATCTTCCCATAGTTCACACATTTCAGCATTTGGCACAGAACAGGTATTTCCAGTCACATTTATTTATTTACTCTTTACTATTTTATCACATTTATTTATTTACTCACTGTGTTAAAAAGAACAGAGGAAGACCTGCAATGTAAAGTCGCAGACCTTGGTGCCTTCGGCCCAGACATTTCTTATTAGTTTCCTTGTGGCAGCATACAAACATTTTCTTTCTCTTAGGGAAGTCCTTAGAGCTCCTCTGCTATTGGGTAAAATGACTAAGACAAATATTAAGTGAAGAAAATTAGCTTTATTTATGTAAATTAGAAAAATGAATTGTTAGAACTTTGGTCAAATGGTTAATTCTGTACAATTTACAATTATATTTATATACAAAACTTATAATAAAATACAGTACATCACACTTTTCCTGAGTCACAGTGTGTTTCTCAGTTCTGTAAATCATCTGTTTCCTTTTTCCTTCTTTCTTTTAAAGTAATTAGATTCCAGAAGGAAATACTATCCTCAGCTTGATAGTGTTTGGTTTAGATAATACTGGTATTAAGAAAGAAGTCAATACACTATATGTAGAAAATACTTAATAGCCATTGCAATTTTGATAATTTTTCTATATTAAAATATGTTCCTTGATAAAAATGTTAATTAAATACTCCTTATTATGAGTCTGCTGCACTTTATTTGACACAAGACAAGCTGACTTCAAATATGTCCATCTCTCATTGCAGAGATACATAAATTTAGGTGAGTTACATGTATATATAGCCGATCATTTAAAGATCAGGAAACATACATCCAGATAGAGCAGACGTCTGAATCGAGGCACGGTATATTAAAATTGCTGTCCTATCCCGGACAAGATAGGCAAGCTTCCATCGCCTGGCTAGCATAATACAAAATTAACACAAGTTTACATCCTGCAAAGTGAGACTACGTCAAGCAGCAAGGCACCAAGCCTGCACGTACATATGCATAACAGTCCCACTCTGTAAAGCACTACCGAGTCCTCAGTGAAGAAGCATCGCAGAGCTGTAATTTAACAGCATTTGTTAAACCTCAGCCAGCTCAAGAAGTTATTAGGATTAAAGCTATCAATATTACCTTTATTGAGTTGAATTTTTTGAGATCAACATAAGCTTCTGTAAGGCTTACGAGGATATTTAATCTGTTTACTTAATGACGCAGTGTGTTAAATTAGTAATTAGGATAGATTGCAACCTGCAAGTAAATTTACGCCCCAGTTAAATCCAAAAACCAATAAAGGTAACTTATTTTGACAAACATTGATTTAAAACAAATTGATTTTACTTAATGGCTAAGTGTGGGCTGCTCCTAAATAGATCTATGGTAAAGGTCGCTATACTTTTTTTAATATAGGCATGTGCATTTCTGGTATTTTAGTCCAAAATAATCCAAAAAATACAAATTAGATGACCTCTGATAGATTTATTCACAGTGTTTAGAGATGTTTAAGAAGTCTCACGCTAACAAAAATTTATCTAGAGACCTGCTTTCTCTTCAAAACTTTCTGTGACACTTCAGTGCAAACTGAAACATACGAGAACAACCCTACCCTAATTAGAAATTAAAGGGGACATTTTTTGCTGTTGATATCAAAGTGCGTAAACTGACAATAGGAGGCTTTAAAGAAAATTGGTCTTTAGCTGAATGCTTGAACTTTTCCCAGGATTCTTTGCATGTTTAGCAGTCTTCACTTTGATGCTTTCTTGATTGCCTTTTACAGCTGACTCAAGCCTGGCTTTCATAGTTGGAGAGCAAGCCATTAGTTTTTTAAAAACTGATGAGTACTGTGGGCCAATCTGCATCAGATTTTGCAAAGCAAACTCATGTAGATTTCTTGCCGAGTTTGTAGCAGAAACCAGCGCATTTTCATCCAAAAGAAAGGAAATAAGGATGGGAAGAAGGCAGGCCACCAAATGAGCACCTATAAACATTGAAAACACAACTTAAACATACGCTTTTTAAAAACAGCTTCAAATTCTAACTCGATGTATTTCTCTAAGTTAACACTTAACACAAACTATACTGCCGCAAATGTTATTTGAACTGTATGGCAAAAAGAACCAACACTGTTGTTGGCAATTTTGTTAGCAGTTAGCATTCCGGACTGGATTCCTAGTGGTAATTTTGTTTTAATTTGTTACTTATTGCAACTTTCAGCATGTCCTGCGCTTTGGACAGTAGTAATGGAAGTAACTTACGGTGCTCCTCCTCAGCAGTGGCTGTAAGACCTGTAACCACCTTTATTCCCTCCTGAATGACTTGAAGTTCAGCAGCATTTTCAGGTTTTGCTTTTTCTGTTTCCTGCAGTTTTCCCACAATGGATGGTGCTAAAGAATGAATATAAGGATATGACACAGTTTTGTTTGGATGCTGAAAGATGGAGTGCAGCAGCTGGTAGCACTTATACTGTACCTAAAGGGAAAATCAAATTTGCAGTTACAAAGTGTTATACTTAAAAATACATGTCAGAGTGTTTCAAAACTCACAGCTTGTCAGATAGAATTTTAGGGAGGGGGAAAAAAGTGCCTCACAGATTCAAAATTTATCAGATTGCAGGCTGCTAATGCGCATGATACTTTATAGGAGCACTAATCAAATTATTAACAGAAACTAGATGATGCTTCCTGTTTCTTTCCACCAAGTCCTACATCTTCCTATGCTTTTCAGTTAAGGCAAAAAATACTCTTTTTATGTCAAGATTATGTCTTAGTACTGTTTTGAAAATACACTCTTTTTTGCAAAAACACAGCTGACTGAAAATAGGTGCTTAAAATGTAAGCATTACCTCTGTGAAACTGCAGGCACCATTTTTAAAAGCCTGCCGCAGTGCAGTAGCTTGCATGTCACTGGAAGTCAACAGGACCAAAACTGTCAAGTTCCTACATAATTTCTGAAAGGCTCAGATGCCTAAACACTTGAATAAAACTTGCAAATGCATACTACCATCTTCTTGCAGTCATATTTGCCATCCCCAGCTTCCTATCAGTGGAAACCAATGTTTTTAATGCTAGAAATGGATTAATATATAAAAAAGTACTTTCTTACAGCTATTTCTCAAGTAAAGGTAACTTTGTTTATTTTTTTGTTGCTACATGAATACGTACGGAGACGACAGAAAACCAGTTTACAGTGAATTCTCACAGCCAAACACGAAATCTAATGCCTGCTATTTTCAGGGTTGGGTTTTCAGGACGAGGAAGTCCCAACTCCTAGAAAAACTGTATTTGCAACAATAATATATACAATTTTTTTTCCCCAATACATTGTTTTTTTAGATGATGAACTGTGGCACTACAGTCTAAAGCAACTACATTAAAATATTTACACTAGGCCAGAACAAAGCATTAATCTAGTTCAGTATGTTGCCACCAGCAGTGGCCAGGAGCTGATGCTCACGGGACAGTAAAAGTTATGTATTGGTACTTGCTCCAGCTCCCAAAGACCCAGAGCTGAGGGATTTCCTATGCAAAAAATAGTATCTGTGTGTTGAAGACAAAATGGACAAATAAAATGGAACAGGTGACTGAAAAACTACACAACTGTACCATGTACTTATCAATGTATAACTGACTCTGATGCAATAAAAAAAGCTAATCATAGGGATACAGAACTGTATACAGAACAAAAAATGGTAAAATGCACTACTGGACATGTTCTTGCTAACTTATTCAAACTGTATTTGAAAATACAACAGATATAGTCAGGAAAGAATTAACTGGAATCAACACACAGGACAAGTGAAACAACTGAACAGAAAAACTAAAATCAATTTAATATGATAACGATATTCTTAACACTTTACCAGTACTTACAAGAGGATCTTTTGAGTCAAGTGTTATTTTAAACTTCTCAATACAACGCTTTTGAAGGCACTCTATGGTAGTAACTTCTGGACTGGTAGACATAACGAATATTGTAATAGCAGTAAGCAGGCTAACTTCATCCAGTTCTTGGAGAAGCCCATCTACTGTCAATAAAGTAAGCAGTCTGTTAGATTTGCACTAAAAAATAATTCTACGAATTGAAGTGTTACAAAGAGGTGGAATAGAAATATCAATGTCTATGTTTCTTTATGAATCTCTTTTTTCAAGTATGTGACATACTCTGATGCACTGATAGGGATTTTTACTGTAATAAAAGCCAAGGCCAAAATGGGAATTCAGGGGTGGTTATATGCATATTCAGAAATAACAGCATACTCCTATGCCATTGTTCCTCTTTATAAAGTACAATAAATATCCTTGAAGAACTGGTATGACATATTAGGGTACAAAGTCCTTTGAGAATAATACAAACTTTGCATTAAGAATATATATTCTTTTGCTGGTTAAAACCCCAGCAGTACAAACAAACTACAACTTAGAGATTAAACATAAGGAAGCATAAAAGTACTACAAACTTGGGAAGTTGAAGAAGCAGTACACAGAAAACTAACTTTAAGACAAAAATATTTTTTCTTGAGCTACTCTTTTAATACCCTTTGATTCAATACAGACACTAATTCTTTGTGGAGAACCTGCACGCGGTACAGCTGTCTTCTATGCTCAACTGTACGCTGAAGCCATAACTCCTGTTTATTCCATCGTACCATATAACTACACTGTGGCACTACCCAATACGGAGGTCAGCCGGCAATCCCTCATTTACACCTTTACAAACGACTTCTGATATGAACTGCAGGGACAAGACTGCACTATAGTTTCAACAGTATTTGGTAGCCAACGATTTCTCCAGTGGTTAAGATGTTAGTCTTTTTCATAAGATGTGCATGAATTTAATCTGAGTAAAACCAAACAACCTTTCACCTAAATATTTTTTGTTTTGTTTTCTAAATACATAAACCCCAAATTTGTGCTTACCTTGATCCCAACAGTCAAGCACTGTGACCAAAGCCCTACGCAGAAGATCAGTCCAAGCAGTCCGACTCTTCTCTGCTCGAGCCATCGGAGAAGACAAGAGTCCTTTAAGAGCTTGTAGAGATGCAGCAACCGTCAAAGGTAACTGGCCATCTCGCAATTTCACAGCAGTTTCTTTAAGTACTCCAATAATTAGGTACAAAATAGTAGGAAGAACTGAAACACTTCCTGTAAAATGAATCAAATTGATTTCTTAGAAGTTGAAAAAATTCAGGTACCCTTTACATTAAAAAAATTCTTGTTTTTATTTATCACTTATCTTCTAAAATCACCTATGTGAATAGAGGCTCTGGTAATTTGAATAAAGATTTGAAATACCATGTGACTTGCTACAGCAAGCATGAAGTCAGACAGCTTAAGTGAAGTCAAACCTTTCCCTTAAATTAGGACTGTATCTCTGTACCTGTATATCTTTTCGTTGATGATTTTATTATATAGAATGTAGAATCATGTTCAGAGAAATGTATGAACAGAAAGACCAGAAACACTGAGGAGCAGAAGAAGAGAAGAAATGGAAGCATACAAAGCACTGAATAGTAGAAAAGAAATTATGTGCACCTAAGCATTTTTTGCAATGCAGACAATACAATGAAGGAAATTAATGGAGGCAATTTCAAAACTGGTAGGAGGAAACACTGACGCACAGTTAGCCAAGGATGTCATTGCTCTAAGAAATCACTAAAGTCAAGAATTTAGTAAGATTAATGAGAAGAGGATCGCAGATTAAAAACACATAACAAAAATTCTTAGCATTAAAATAAAACCACTAACATTATTTGCTAACAAATATTTTGAAAGAGCAAACCTAAGGAGAAAAGCAGATTGTCTGCCTACTGAACATATCTTCATCTCTCCTTGTGAGTCTGATAGTTGACCAGTCAGAACAAAAGACTATTAAAAAAAAAATTTTAAAAAATCACCTCAGGAATAAACTGGCATAGCAGTTTTGCATATTCTGAGGTTTTTGAATCTAATAGTAATACAGAATTCTGTCTCCAGTATGTGCAGAATAAATCTAGAAACCTGCACACTTATGTGTTGCTCCTGTCTTAAGTTCTGTTCTAGCAAAGTACAGAGTTAAGCATATGGCTTAATATGCTTATGTCCTTCCCTAATCAGCAAAATGCTTATGTTTTTAAGATTTTAATATACTGATGCTTGTGAAAGACCTGTTGAATAATGAGGGTCTCTGACATACACATAAGTATTTTCTGAACCTGAGGACATCTACCTTCTATTTTTAAAGTCAAGTCTTTGAAAATTGACTGTTGGAATTCAGTAGGAAATCAGTTCATGAGCATCATTTATTTGAAAATTTTATTACACATATCATGACAGGTGCCTGAAGCATGAGACACGGTAGTCACAGGACTGTAACTTCAGTTACTATTTAAAACAGAGAAAATGATGCAATTCCACATGGGAATTCTCTTCTGTCTGGTTATACGATTTGACTTTTGGAGATGCTTCCTTATTCAAATGACTGTATAAGCAAGCTTGAGCTCCTCATTTTAGTCACCTGATTTAGATGCTTAAGTTTTCTAGTGTAAACATCCCGTCTGGTTTGATCCTACAAGCTGTTTGTGGAATAACTCGAACAGCTAAAGACAGAACGAACTACAGTGAAAAAAGAAAAATCATGGTATGAAAAGATTCTTTTTCATACAAGGTATTTGCCCCCAGATCTAAGTGATGTTATCTTTGTTTCCTTTCGCTTTAACCAATAAATAATCATCTGCAGGTGGAAAAGAGAAATCATATCATCGTCCTGCAATGCCAGCAAGAATGCCCTGCTATTCCATTTGGAGTATACTATCCCCCATAGAAGAATCTTGCAAGAGAGAACAAGTTAAGAAAGAAGAAGAAGTTTCCAGGGCTGGTAAATGCAAACATTTGCATAAGGTGTAACACAGATACTTAAGGTGGGAACAGAGAAGTAGGGCAGAAATGGTTCATAGGTGTGGCTGTAACAGTACTGGAAGATCATACCTATGAATATGATACTGGGGAGGGGGGGGAACCATCTTAAAGACTGGAGTGAATCCAAAATGAATCATGAGTAAACGTCAATTAATCTGAGAAATCAACCACAACTCCTTACAGTGGATTCCTAATGTTCAAATGATGCCTTTTAGTGAAAGGTAGTATGATAAATTTCCCTTTTAAATTTAATTTATGTCTGCATTATAAATTCCAGAAGAGACAATTAAAGTACAATAAAACCATGCAGGTATCATATACTTCCCTGCACAAAATGAATCTACTAATTGCACTGCTACATGTGGGAGGAAAAGAAAAACTACCCCTTTAATTGCTTCAGTTTTGTAACTTGTTTTGTAATCTGACAGTCAAAAACATAATTAAAACAGGAAACTGTCACAAGGAAATCAACAAAGATTTGCTGCCAGATTTAACCAGCCGAGAAAATTAGGTAATAACAAGGGGGCTCAGAAGAGCCCAATATTCTTTCATTAATCTTTCCTTGTGATGAAACAACATACCTTCAGGAGAGCAGATTGCAGGAACATCAGAGAGAATAACTAATGCTGCTGCTACCAGCCTACTTCCATCTTCCGACAATAACAGATGTTTTCCAGATTGAACTGCAGGGCTACAAGTTAATTTGGGGTTGAGCTGGGGAAGCTGTCTGACAAGAATACAAACACATAATTCCAGTGTTGCGAAGACTAATGATTTCCCAGGCACCAGTCCTCCTGTATCTTTGCCTTCTCCAAATTCTGGTAACGTTTCCTTTTCTGCAGCACCATCATCAACTAAAACAAAAGAAAAGAAATGTGGCAGAAATCTGCAGGCTGTATCTTGCTTTCAAGAAGTTTACTTCTTAAGACTGTTTCATCACCAAGTGATAATCTTGATACACATATATGTGCATGCATATGTATTCAAAGTTCTACTGGCAAACATCCACTCTTCTGAATCAGCAAACTATGCAGTCATTGTCAAAAGGCAAAAGTGTCTGCCATAGATTTAGATGTGCTGAGACACCATACCAATATGACGTCACCTGATATAAGTGTTTTGTTTCTTCTCCCAATATTTTTCTTTTAAAAAAAGAACTTTAGGAAGTTACAATCAGAATAACTAGTGGAGTCTGTCTTGTAATAGCTGTGTGTGCTGAGTCTCTCCCTTGCTCTACTGCAGCTGATCCCAGCTTTTCATTAAGACTCCTCCCTCCCCAACACCTCACAACACTATCCCAAATGTAGCTTCTCCAGTTTTCCTCCTCACTTCATGCCCTCTAGTCACCCCCAAAACCGCATGCTATCTATTAGACCACCCCAATTTCTTATGTTAGGTACCTGGACTGACTTAAGTAAACCAGGATTAGTCACCAACTGTGCAACACTTCAATTAAGATGCATCTTGGAATACTACCTTCAAGAACCCAGTTTTCCAATAAAGAATTGCTTTAACACTGATAATACGTATTCATCATCTCATACATTACTGTACCTTCTGCACTCCTCCGTTTTTCCTTCACATGTTCCTGAGCTGCAAAAAGAATCAGCCGAACCACTTCGAGGGCAGCAAGCTGAATATCAGGCGATTCTCTGGTCAGTATCAGTCGATGCAAAACGTTCACCAGCTCTACACCCAACTCCTACAGTAAGAAAAATGCTTAATATATCCTCATTTTAATGCAGGCATTTTAGAAACTTGTTAATAATTGTTAAAGCCAACAGTATTACCCCTATTAATCTCACTAAGGAACACAGTACAATCGCAGGAGCTGGCATTTACTTCAGCACCGAGCTCCTAGCCCCTGTAGCACCAGTCCTGCTGAATTCTCCCAACGAAATAGTAATCACAGTAATCTAGAGATAAGGCACTTAAAACTACTAAAAGAATCAAGTAACCTTTATCTTTTGGCTTTTTAATTCTTGAAGGTGGGGATGCTACATTGTATCCCTTCTACAGTATATGCATGTCCTTGGAGAAAACACCAATAATCAGCAGAACCGAGGCATGTCCACAGGCTTTATCACTTTTGCTGTGTTAAACTGCATGGCACATGGGATAGTATAAAGCTTCATCTAAAGGTAATAAAAGGAATGTTGAAGTTACTGCTTCTTTTTAGAATCACTGGTGTGTTGTGGTTTTGTCCAGTTTCCTTTCATCATCTTCAATACTTACAACAGAATTAATTGAACTGTCCTTTGACAGAGAAAGAGAACTTTTTTTTTTTCCCTGGAATTCTGTCTTTACCTGGCTCTCATCCTACTTTCCTAATTACTCCTTCCTGACAAAATGTCCTCAAGTTCTCTGCCCCTCACGGTCTTCTTACAGGTTCCGTGTTGTGCTCTTTTCCTCTCCTCCCTCTACAGCTTTGGATTTTGGTAAAGCATATAATTCACCTACTACGTATGTGTTGAAGATTCCTAGATAGGCAACAGAGAATAGAGAAATTGTTCCAACTAAAATTATGCCTTACTTCTGTGGGACTTCTGATCATTAATACATTACCTGATCACCGCCTATTTTAGACCTTGGCCATGGAACATCGAAGAGTGCCTGCAGGGCATGTAAGCAGGCAATAATGTTCTCCATTGCTGCATCTGATCGCGGAGAGCAGAGAAATTCCACACTAACTCCTGTAAGCATCAGAAGAAAAAACCCATTATTTGCTTGACATTTTAATAATTGACAAAATTACTTCCTAAGTAACCTAACAGTAAGTTAAGAAGACACAGAATGAATAGCATATGCAACTTATTTTAAGTGAATTCATCTCCTATTGCTAATATCTTGGGGCAAGAACTCTTATTTCCCTCAAAACAATAAAAGAATTTCAGCTTTCAGACAGTATAAGACACAATTATAACTGGCTATTAACACAAATAAATAAAGAACAATTTCTGAGTAAAACACTGAGCTCTAGGTCTAATGAACAGGCAGACAATTCCTAACGAGTATATAGCGAATATTTACCTAATCACACTGATTTATATCATAGAAGGAAATAATGGAGAAAATAATAATAGTTTGCAAACTCAAAGGCTGAGGCTTTATCTTCCCATTTTACAAAAATGCTAAAATTGCAGCTAACACAACTGGATCACCAGCAGTAAGTAAATTACATGAAGCCTAAGCTTGTATATCCTAGACCAGATAAAAGCAATCACTTTTTTCCGAGCTTTCAGGACTCTTCAGATGACATTTTATGACATTGGAGATAAACTTCATATAAAGTGTAATCCATATTCTCATCCCAGTTGTACCACTGTAATTCCAAAAGGTGTGATGACTCATGAAACTGATCAGTGTACACTAAAGAACTATTGTGCAACAGAAAGGTCTGTGTTTTAAAGTTCTTGCAGTTTCTCTGTAGGAAGTGAAAATGAACAAGTGTAATATGCTCAGAAGCAGAATAAATAAGCCAGGTGTCCATGGGAAAGTATATGAAATTTGAAGCACGGCTCAAGTAGTATAGGAAGCAGGGGAAATGAGCAGTTTTTCTATCAGAGGTCCCACTTTTAACTGAAGGAGTAATGGAGTTCAAAAGGAAGCTGGCTCTGTGCAGGAAGTCAGGGATTCAAAAGAAGCCATATGCATCTGGGTCACACACCCATTCCAAAAAGGGATTACAGAAGAAGGATACAAAAATGAGACCAAAATAAAAATAAAAGTGCAATCAGAAATGCCTAATTATGGAAATTTGGATAACTGGGACTGAATTCAACTGCCTGATTAACCTCTGAAGCAGCGGAGGCTTAAAGAGAGCTTTATGTCAACTTAAGGAAACACTTTTTTTACCGTGAGGGTGACCAAGCACTGGCACAGGGTGCCCGGAGAGGCTGTGGAGTCTCCATCCTTGGAGATACTCAAAAGCCGTCTGGGATACAAACCTGGGCAACTGCCTTTAGGTGTCTGTGCTTGAGCAAGAGGTGTCGGACAAGATGACCTCTGCAAGTCTCTTCCAACCTACACACTATTCTGCGATGTAGAACTGTACCTCAGCGATGCTACACCATACACTCTGTAACTGTAGAGCTACAACCAAGATAAAATCCACCCTTGAACTTGCACATTCATGAGCAGAGCAGTAAGCACTTGCTTAGGTCTTGTTTAGCTCACACTGAGTGTTTTTTCTACCACAATTGGGAAAATGCTTTACAGTTTTCTCACTAGGGCTTAAAATTCTTCTGTGTATTTTTTGAAGAGATCCAATATTCAACAATGGAGTTAAATATGAATAATTAAATGTTTGCTAGAAGTTTTATCTAGTTAAAATTAGATTTTGGGTTATAGCATCTGGATAGATTATGCACTCACTAACCCAAGATAAGATGGAATCTGTCAGTATTCACATCCTCAGGAGATTTCACCGAGGGCCTGGTAGAAGAATCTTGACACATTGTAGTTGGGGTGACAGGTCTGGAGAGATTATTAACTCCTTCATCTGGATCAACAACGATGAAACCTGTGCTAGTAAGCCATAATGCTGTAGCGTAAAGTATGAGTGCCCAGGAGTTGTAGTAGTGAGGTCTGGCATTTTCAATTGTCTCTGCTGTATAAAATGTACCACCTACAAGAAGAGAAGTCACAGTTTATTTTCAGCTACCATATTTTCTCATTGCTACAGAAGAGGATTCTTCTTTTTATTGAAATTATATTTACCATATTTATGTATGACTTTTTTTTTTAATGTGCAATATTAAAATTCAGACCAATGAGGGCACCTCATTTAGATTTATTTGAATAGAATCCAATTACTTTTTTCTTCTTTCAACCATAAAATTACCCAACGAACAATACCAAACAAACCTCTGTTCTCAACAGCAGTCTCTAGCTTTAGACAGGTACACAAGTATGTGTATCCTCTATACACTTTTATCTTAGTGTCATCTTAACACGTCAGCTAGCACACTGATGATGTGTACTTACAAGCGGCATATGAAAATACAATTGATTTGCCTTCTTACCCTCAGCAGGTAGTTGCAATGCATATTCTGAAGGCAAAGTTAAGAGAGCAAAATCCTGAAGTGCAGCAAGCCAGAGCTTGCTTAGTGTTCCAAGATCCGTCTGTACTAAATCCAGAAGTCCACTGGCTGAAGCTGTTACATCTCTATAGCTTTCTTCTGCAGAGTTTGCAGTTTTTAAACAGTGAACGTGTGCATCACTTTGATTTTTCTGCTTTTCAACTGCAACTATGTAAACCTGTTTATATATTTGGAGAGAGATGTACAAATATTAACACTTAGAAATGTACTGCGATCATTAGCATGACTGCCTATCGAACAGGCATGAGACTTCCTAGACTCTATTCCTTCTTCAAGTCCAGTAGGCGTGGGTGAATAAGTGCTTCTTTTCTAAACCTTCTGAATCCACTCCCCCAACTAATCTTGATGCAAGATTCCCAGTAAAGGGAAACCTACTAAAATTCCTAAACATAACTGCAGTTAACTTCCCTGCTCTAAAAAATCAATATATTGCTTGTCCAACTTCAGCTTCCAACCACCAAACCCTGTTATAGCTACAAGACTGAAGAACTTATTATCAAATAATGTACCTGCAATCATGACTCTGAAACCACAGTCAAACAATTCCTCCTCAATCTTCTTTTAACTGAAATGACATATCGCACTTGCGACCAACTTCTCAAAACTACGTATTACTCCATGTTAGCAGTACAGAATGAAGAGTACAGCCTTGCATCATTTGCAGACTTTGGGTGTTACCATCAATAGGATAACTTCAATGTGAAAAAGTCAAATTTCCGTAGATGCCCCTCTAGTTACCGAAAAAGATAGGCTTAAGAGTGTTTCAGAGCAGCAGTCCTCTCCAAAATGCCCCGGAGGGAAGCTCGTCTCCTCAACTATAAAGGAGGCATAGGAGATCAGTTCAACTAATCTAAAGTTAGCTTTCGTGAATATCCATCTCCTGCAATTATGATTTCTGTGTCTTTTTCAAGATTGCTAGTTGTAGCGGCTTCACCCAGGCCAGCAACTAAGCACCCGCCAAGCCTCTCTCTTGCTCCCTGCAATAGGATAGGGGAATTCCTTGAAAGGATCCAGTAGAAAGTTATACAGAGTTTGCTTTGAAGATTTCTAGTGACCTTAATTATAAGATGGAACAATCTACAGATCTTCACTTCTTGCAGCTGAGCCTCACATCCAGTCTGAATTTTGTCTCAGCTTCTGACCAGTGATAGGTTACTGTTATATGCCTTTAAAAATCTTTTTGCCATATAATAATTTCAAATTGATCATAGCACCTCATCTTTTCCTGAATAGATGAAATAAACTGATCCACTTAAATCTCTCTATGTAAGCATGTTTTCAAAATTTTTATTCCTGCTTGCCAGATTTTCCCTCAGTGGCTTTCCTATTTTGCCAATATCCTCAAGTATGGATGCCAGAGGCTGGTATGTTTTTCTACAAATGTTTGCATAAAAGCTATCTATTGCCTGCTTTCTCCTTCAAAACAGCTCCCTGGTTGTATACAGAAATATCGTATTAACTACATAGCATGCTCATATTTAGCTGGTTGTGAGCTGTCAGCACCCAAGGTCATTACCAGTGCTAAGACACATCTTCTAGAGATTACATACATTGTTCACATTTTTAAGCATCTAACCTTGCATTTACACATATTAAAACAGCCTATGCAGTGCAGTACCAAACAGACGTTGTTAACTTACAAGAACTACCTGTAAGAAATTAAATGCCAATAAAGAAAAACAAAAATGACACCTATTTAAAATGGCACATTTGGTGGACCACCACCACAGCCATTTACACCCTGCCAATTTAAAATGAATATTGAAATATTAGAGCACATTAAGGAATCCCTATTTCTTAAATACTAGACATATTTCTTATTGTATAATATAATACAAATCATTTAACTAGTAGTGCTTTTCTCAAGTTTAGAAAGTTCATATACTGTTTAGAAGTATCAAAGCAAAGCAAAGCAAAGGACCAGCAACTGGACCTTTCAACTTAATGAAGCATGTAAGAAATTCCCGAAACCATTCTGTCTGAAAGGTTCTAAGTCACCTATGGGTTATCAAGACTATAATTTCAGAGCTTTACACTAACCTCTGCCCAAGCCTTAAGGACAGCCAGTATCTCCATAGTTGAGGTGCTTTCATTATATTGTTGACTTTGTGCTTCTTTCCCAGCCTGCACTTTGACCAAAGAGGACACTAGCAACTGGTGAACCCTTCGAAGGTCATTAAGATCACTTACTACACCACTTGCTATCCAGGCACTGCACACCTAGTGTTGTAAAACAGAAATAGTGAGAAAAAAGAGCCAAACACCACTGGATACTCTTTTTTCCATCTGTAAAATTATGAAAACCAGATTTAATTTTTACTGAGATACAGTTACTTTCAGTTAACAATAAACATTAAATGACTTTTTAGTATACCTAAGTAATGAAAGCCAAAAACATTAGAAAGATGTCCTAAATAGCAGCCAAAGTATCAACTGTTACAAAGTTTCTCAAAAGATTTTCAAGTGCATGAAGTACTTCGGGTTGCAAAGAGTGTGTGCGCTGAGGATTTGAGGGTAGATGATTTATTTCCTTTTTCTTGTGTGGCATATCAAGCAAAATGAAAATTTCAGACGCTCTATTACTTAAGACTTCTGAATTTCAACACTTGCCTGACATGCTTTTGCTGTGACATCAGGAGGAGTTTCGGGAGCAAAGGCAGGCCTAAGTGCTGCTCCAACCTAAAGAGAAGTTAATACATTTAATACATAGCGAGCAATTAACCAAATAATTACTCTTCATAAGCATGTTTTGTTGCAGTTTTCCTTATAAAGCATAGTTTCCTTTTCATTTTTCCACAGACTGTTTCAGTGAGGTTAAAAAGCAGGGAGACATTTGCAGTCATACTTCTATTGTTTTGTTTTGCTTACACTGAAGACATGGTTCTCTCTTTGAGAAGGGTCTTCAAAGTTGATTCTATTTTTTGCACAGTCTAAAACTGAAACAGAAACTTCTTCCTTCCTGAACTCTTGACTTGATGAGTAGCCCTCAAAAGAAAAACCAATGTTCCAAACCATGAAAGGCTTGCAAGACACCTAATGAGTGACATTTCCTTACTCAGAAAGAATACAGATTTAAGGAAACAAACCGCTGAAGCTGGTCAACTCGGCAAAGCAAAACAAGGGGAGAGCACAAACCCCATTTGCCTAATAAAGAACACACAAACATACTTACCAGGTTGCAGAGATTTCACCTATTCTCATTGTTGAAAGCTATTTCACTAATGGTAATGAAAATTTCCCTTGCTGCTTTAGCTGATACCCAAAACCTCAGACTTAATTCTGATGCTCCTTAGGATGAAAGCACAAAGTGTAGTACAAGTACTACAAATACAAGTTTGTGAAAATAAGCAAAAAGGATTTGTTTTTAATGAGAATTAATGACAGTTTCTTAAGACCCTCTAAAGCTCAGACTTTGTTTAAGGAACTTCTGAACAAGATTTCAGGAAACCATTACTTAGGTCTGGAAAAATCTATATCCATTTATTTCTGCTTATTGTTATGGAAAAAAAATGACAAGAAAAAGACTAGGCATTTAATCTACTTCACATCTCTTCAACTTCCATGAAACAGTTGATGAGAAGATCTATGCGTAGCATTACCAGAAACACTTTAAGGGTAGTAAAGATTAAAAGGAGAATTATTAACTCTATCTGTGGCCTGCTTGATGATTTTGGACAGCAAGAACAGCTAGTGTATTTTTTCTCCTTGGTAGTTCCAGACTAGATAAAAGCACTTCTACTTTCCCACAAAAAAAGTGCCAGTAGCACAAAATTCTAATGGCAAAAGCAAGATCAAAGTGGGTTAGGATGGCTGCAGTGTCAGGATCTCTCCATTCCTATACGAGAAAGTGATCTGACTTACTCAGTACCTGCCAAAAATTGAGGAAAGGGAGACAGATGACGCTTAACACCGCTGCCTGTCACACTTAATGCCAGTGCAGTCTGGAATGCAAAATGATCAGGACATTCTTTCTGTAAGTGCCAACCAAGACTTAACTGAAATATTTCTTGTGAGTATAATCCATGCATTTACTTCCTCTAGCTTATTTATTGGCCAAGATTTCCTAGTGTGATCTCTGGTGTGCAAAGGCTACTTCTAAGCTACTTCTTTCAGTTGTTCCTAATACTTCTTGCAATACTTCCACATGTTCAATCCCATGCTTTCCAAAAAACACCCCCAATGATCTATTTTCTTTTTGTTTTATTCAAATAGAGAAGAGGGGAAAATACTGAAACTTTAAAGCTCTGGGGCTAAAACATTATATGCCGAATGTAAAGATGCTTTCTAAGTCTGAAGAGTTTAATAATGTAGTTTCAGTAACAAACTAACTGAAACCTGACTCCAGCACTATGCACTGCAAAGAGCAAATTTCTTTTAGTGACTAACTGTAACTCTAAACCGTTCTAAGTTATTAGCAATGGTGCTTACATTGGCTTGATATTGCTCCAGAATTACATGACCTGGAAACTCTGGTTCTGGAACAGATGCAAATTTCCGAACAACAATTAGCAATGTCTGAAGCCCAGAAAGGCGAAGTTGATCACTGTGATCTGTGGCAGCCATAAAAGCCATACGGATCAAGTCAGCCAAATGCAATACCAAAAAGTCATCTGAAGAGAAAATAGAAATTAGAAAAAGAAAATAGTTTTATTAAATTTAGATTTAGACATAATGTATTTTAGAAGACTGCTCCCAACATTTTCAAAATGTATATTTTACATTTTACCTTAGCACATATCAAGGATTCACTTAGAGCAACTTACATATACAACAATCTTACGTGGACATCTTGTGTTAGCTAATCTGGGCTTCTTTCCATTTGAATGTAAAAAAGAAAAAAAGTACTTAGAATAAAGCACAAATATCTTCATGTATGAGACAGATTTTCTAAAAAAAGAGGTTTGAGGAAAAGATCTCCAGATAAACACAGAGAGGTATTGAAAATTGGCACTGTGTTTCTATTGGTAATTATGCAAATTATGAAAACAAAAAAAGTGGAGTTTTTTAGTTATACAATGTTGTAGGCTGGTGCCAGCTATCACTTCTGATTGCCAATGCTTATGCAGAAACAATGGCTTCCTACGCATATGCCATCGTGGTACGGTAGCCAGGAAAATGAGTGTAAATACTGAAGTGTTATGCTAATATTTTGGCAAATAAAAATTGCTCCACACCTTCCTAAATATAAGCTTCTAATCAGAGTAATTAAAGGTTTCAACAATTACAAACAACAAATTTATGATGAATTTCATTAAGATGCAAACAGCTAACATTTATTTTAAACATACTTTGCATTCTGTGAAATTCTTTCAGTGCTTAACACATACCTCTTGAATCACGTTGTTTTCTTTCCTGAGCCAAAGTTATGTCAAAATGCGCACTGCCTGCATTTTCACAC
Source organism: Rhinoptilus africanus (assembly GCA_013400135.1). NCBI lineage: Eukaryota > Metazoa > Chordata > Aves > Charadriiformes > Glareolidae > Rhinoptilus > Rhinoptilus africanus. The sequence goes on from VXBO01010038.1 coordinate 68,828, forward strand.
TGGCTTATAATTTTACAAACACACTCTGCAGCAAAAACTCTGGTAGGCCATCGTGGGTTACTGAAAGGATGGAACCTCTCATCGCTGTCAGATGTTAGTACAGATGCATCATCCACTTTGCTAGTTTCCTCTTCTTGGGTGGTATCTAGTGAAGCTACTGTATTGAAATCTGTATTTAGGACACGGGAGGAGAAGAAGAAGTGTAATATTCTTTCTTACTGTAACTGAAAACTTCAGAAGGACTCATAAGAAAATCTCTTCATAGTCTATCTCACCTCCAAATCACTATCACTCCCTTCAACCTTGGTGCCTTGAAGTAAATGCTAGAATTAAAAATAAAATGTAACAAAACTGTCTGCATTTGGTTGGTATTACTTGCTGGAAGACAAGATCAATACCACGAAAGTAAGTGAAGAACTGCAGTGAAACAAGTGAAAGAAAAAAACCCTCTTAAAATAAGTGTAACACGCTAGAAGCTAGTACTTTTCCAAATCAAAAAATTTAAATCCAAGGAGTTTTCCTCCTGCACTGCAGATAAAAGAAAAGAATTCCTCCTCCTCATCCCCTCTCCCCACAATATTCAGCACAGTAATTAATTTAATCTGCTCAGGAGTTTCATTATGATATAGTAGGTCTGCATCATTCCTATTATTAAGAGAATAGAGGGTCTGAATATTTTTCTTGTAGGTACTCGCAAAGGACCCACAAGCTCAAATGTATTCTGCATTTCCATTTCTGATATAGAAATAAGTTAACGTTAAGTTAACATATGCTGGTTTTGGCTGGTGCAGAGTTAATTTTCTTCATGGTGACTAGTATGGGGTTATGTTTTGGATTTGTGTTGTTGATTTTGATCAACACTGGAAACTGTTGATAAAGCAGGGACGTTTTAGCTACTGCTGAGCAGGGCTTGCCTCTTCTGCTCCTCACAGCACCCAGCCAGTGAGCGGGCTGGGGGGGACACAAGAAGCTGGTAGGGGACACAGCCAGGACAGCTGACCCCAACCGACCAAAGGGGTATCCCATACCATGTGACGTCATGCTCAGCATATAAATCTGGGGGAAGAAGAAGGAAGGGGAAGATGTTTGGAGTTGTGGCTTGTCTTCCCAAGTCACCGTTACACCTGATGCAGCCCTGCTTTCCTGGAGATGGCTGAACACCTGCCTGCTGATGGGAAGTAGTGAATGAATTCCTTGTGCACTTTGCTTGCGTGTACAGCTTTTGCTTTACTTCTTAAACTGTCTTTGCCTCAACCCATGAGTTTTCTCACTTTTCCTAATCTGCCCCTCATCCCAGTTTAGGGGTGGCGGGGAAGTGAGGGAGGCTGTGTGGCGCTTGGTTGCTGGCTGGCATTAAATCACAACAACGACAAATCCACAAGAATATGAACATGCAAGATATACTAAAATGTTTACAAAAACTTGTTCGATAGGGAAAAGGCAATCAGAAGGGACAAAGTCATATACCTTCTGAAAGAACTAAGTTGAAGGGTCCAATATTTCAATGTGAAGAACGATGGTACACTTAATAAATGTCAAACATTCAAGAAACAAGAATACTCTCCCTCAGTGACATACTGTACTGCTGCAGGCCTTATTTTCAGTATGTTCTCAAATACAGTGTATTAGAACTTACCAGCTGAGGCTGCAAGAACATCTTTACAAAGCTTCAGCCAAAAAGAGAGCTTTTCAACTGCCATTGAAGTAAGCATATGAGTCAGAGTCTCTTTGATATCTTGGCACAATCTTTGATCCAATTCTTTGTCCAGCAAGCCCAGCAATGCCCCCTCCAGGCCTATTTCTCTGATGTTAACATCTGATAAGAACAAAGTTTGTGAGCTGAATGCTGTACATCAAAAAACTGCAGTCATGACCCCACAGAAACCTCACTGAAGGTTGCATTGAGAATCTGGTGAACAAGTATTTAGCTCTGAAATACTTTGGAAATAATAATATTAATTGCTTTAATGTCATGTCCAAATCATCTGAGTACAAAACAAAATTTGAACTTCTAAGAAACATACCAACAACAGGAGGAAAGTTACCGCAGGGAAAAAAACAGAATCCTACTCTGAATTACACAGCATTACCATCACCATAGCATCTGTCCTCCTGAAACAAATTATTTTTGGCCACCTGATTCTTCACACTGACTCATAAGATTATTCTAAAACAATTCTTTAACTTGAAATGGAAGTTAAAATTATTCTCCAAAGCAGCCCAAAAACAGACACAGGGAAACAATTTGTTAAATGAATATGACCAGTTTTCACTAGCTCAATATTACCTATTTGAAAAATCAGCATTGCTGAAAAACAGCTATCGTCTATCTTTTCTGAGAATTTCCAAATGAGTTTGCATTGAAATCCAAAGTGAAATAATTTATTACCACCATCCCCCTCTCAGGAAGGCACATGAGGATCATTCTCAGGCCTTTTAGCAAAAAACCCAAGCCTTTAGGAAGTTAAAAATTCTAGGGACCCCAGCTGATTCTTATGAAACTAGTTCTCCAAAGAGGTCAACAGAAACTCTTCTCAACAGGCTTTGTACACTTTCCCTCAATGATAGGTTTTTAATTCAAGAAGAGATTTAATTCAAGAAGAGATATTATGAATATGCATGTAAAATGCAGGACGATGAAGCAGTTACTACAACAGCTACAGGCTAGATAGGCTCAGGTTTCTCTGGAACTCCACTTGCATTTTCTTATTTAGTGACCCTTACTATCTACAGTATGTGGAAAGCAATAGTGTCTTCATTTTATCACTAAGAAAGGGTTTGGATGCTTCCATACTTTGGTACTATAGAGAGAACTGAAGCAGAAAACTTTTTTGAGTTAAAGATTTCAAGAACATAGCAAAGTTTTCACACCCATAGTAGAGTGTGTTTAAAATTCATTACCAATGCGTTAAGCTCTTTGATCTCAAAACTTCAATACGTTACCTGGAGTAAAGTCTTCTCTGCTCTCTTTAACTAATGCAACAGCATATTCTGATACCTCAGCAGCTTCTCTTTGCACAAGCTGACGTAAACAAGCTATCACTGCACGTCTCAACAATAAGTATGAGCTACAGAGATTCACCTGAAACACGCAAGAAGAAACAGTAAGACGTCTAACAAACCTTTATAGCAATACCTCAATAAGGCCATCGTTTTCTGAACAACTGCAGTTACGACAAATCTGCAAAGTCAGTAAGCACGTAATTGATGCTATTTTTCTCTGTGCTTTTTTTTTTTTAACCCCAAATGAAAGGTTTTGCAACTCCTGTAATCAATTTTAACATATCAGTACTTAAAACATTTTCTCTCCAAAGGTTACTTATAAGACTGGTTTGGGGCTGGATCCAACTCCCACCAGTATCGGTAGAAAGACCCACATTAACTTCAACGACAGTGGAATCGTGGTCTCAATGAACAATTAACTCTATTCTTTGCCTACAAGGTATATATAATGGGCTTGAAAGCTCAGTGCAAGAGAAAATTACTCAAATACTCCACAGACATAACTGGAGAAATGCCAGTGTAACTAAACAAGGGTGAGACAGTCAATCAGGCTTTAGTAAATCTGAACTCCATGCATGAAAGGAAGTTTAGATGAGAGGGCAAAGAGAACATTGCTACAATTTCATTGTAAAAAATATTATGTACTCCAATTACATTAAATCATGTTTGAGAAAATGCGAGAGGAAGGGTGAGAGTTAATGGTGAATGTATCACACTGAGACAAGTCAGCTCTCCTGAGCAGTTTCTAGCAAAAGTTTATAGCATCACCTTATTTTAACAGCATAAGGCCAGTATTTAGTTTTCATACTGAAAAATACACAATAACAGATTCATTATCACAGGAACAAGGAAAAACACTTTAAAAATGCAAGACATAGCCTCAAGTTTTTTTGCTAGAGTGAAGCTTTCTGATTTTTATTTGCTTGCTTTCAATTTTACGAACATTCTGAAGGGGATCCTAAATATACAATGAACCAGCTGTACAGCCAAGCAAGATGGCTACACCAATATTTATGCAGCTGCCTTTAAATTAAGCTTAGGTTATCATAAAAAAAATATTCTCTACAACTAACCAATTGTGTACCCTTAGCTGTCACCATCCTTAAGATAGACAGAGCTGAGTGTCTGCTGCAGGGAAACCTTGCAGCACGGTCATGCTCTTCGTTTGTCAGCAAAAGGTCAATATATGTTAGTCCAAATGACTAATATATATTAGTTAACACAGAGTGAAAAAGAATAACTTAAGGACAAAAAGTGTAAGTGATACAGAATTTCAGCTTTGTTGCATTAACAAAACTAAGCTTTGTCTTCTGAATTACTATGCATGCACATGAATCTCCAATATTCAGAATTACATATTTAGTACAAAGATACAGTCTCTGCATAATTCTTCTAAAAGAAAAGAAACCTGACCCCATAAGTATGTCTGCAAGATACTTTAATTGAAACTTTAAAAACAACAAGTAAGGCTTTTAATGCAACATTTACGCAAGCAGGCTACACATTCTACTGCAAGTTGGACATGCATAAACTGCGTGCTCATTTTTAATAGGGAAAAACAGAGGATCCAATTGAGGCTACTGAATAACGCAAGATGCACATTTTTAATCTCTCTCATTCACTCACATTTGCAGGGGACAGGGCAAAATAATGGACACAAAATGCAAGCACCACATACAAATTTCAATGAACAAACAGTTCCCTTTCTGTGCTTAACATGTTAAAAACAAAATTATGCCTCGATAAGCACACAAATGAAATGTACGTCTGCCATCTGCAGAAAGTTAGGAAGGGTCTGGTTAGGATGACGATCAAATGTCATTTGACATGCTAAAAGAAATTACATTAAAATGGTTAAAAGCAAAAGATAAGAGATGAAATAAAAAACACCACTGCAAACTGCAAAAGTTTAGGATTAACAAGGCACAAGGACCTACCAACACAGAATTATCCAACAAGATTTCCTGCACAAAAACAAATGACAAACCAGTCATGACAAAACCAAAATATAGATATCACAGTGATACCAACCACACATGGTGACCATTACATGTAGATTCAGCATATATTAAAATTCAGAATCTTACCTCAAACATACCAAAACTCTAATTCGCTTAGTTCATTTACGTTATATTTAATGTTGAACATGCTTAAATTGCAAGCCAGCTGTCCCTAGAATTAGTACTTAAACAGTACCAAGACAACAGTGCAGCATAATTACTGACATTGTATACTTATTGTGTTTCAAAATACCTTCAGTGTCTTGCAGCTGAAAACCGGTGTTCATTAAATCATAAGTTCACACAGATAAGCGCTTTAGAAGTCTGTGCCCACAGAAGTTAGCTTTAGAGCTAATGTTAGGCATGATTAAAAGCATATGATTTCTATTCCACTGGAGCCAAGAATTTGAAAAAAAAAAAAAAAAAAAAGAAAACCAAACCAAACAAAAAACAAGCCAGTGAAGCTGTGTATCCACTGCCTAAGTCATGTTTAGTTAGTGCTAGCGTACTCAAACGGAATGGTCTAAATACGCTGGGGACCTGAACCATCTCAAGCTCTAGGGGTTGGGAAGACCAGCCCCTAGGGGTTGGTGGAGGAGGCAGTTTGCAGCTGCTCAGCATGCCTAATGCTACCTTTATTTGAAAAAGAAAAAAAAAAAAAAAAGGAAAAAACCAAAAAAGAAAAAAAAAGGGAAAAAGAGAAAAAAGGAAAAAAAAGGAGAAAAAATGAGGAAATAAAAGGGAAAAAAAAATTCTATTTCAGAATTTTAAAAAGGCAGTTTGAAGACACAGCAATTTTCCAGAAACTTTGAGGGAGAAGGGTGGATGGGGGAGTTGGTTCAAATGTTACTAAAAAACATAAAATAAAATAAAATTTTCTGCGTTTGTGTTCAAGATTTTATGAGTAAGAATTCATGTCTCTATGGACAGAAGGGGAAAAGTTCATTTATCTGACTACAGATTCTTTGCCTCTCCTGTTTTTCCACCTTAAATAAAGAACGTAGTGGTGAATTTCCAAGTATCTAGTGCCCAGCTTTTATACTCTGCTTCCCCTTAAGACTTTAAAATGCGTCACACCTTGTTCTAGACTTGCAGAAATTAAAACTCACAGTGAATGACTAAGGGTCACTTTGCAAGCCAACAACAGTCAAGAGCAGATCTCTGCTCCAGTCCAATGGCTTATTCTGCTTCCCGAGCGAGACAGTGATTTAGTGGGTGGAAACCACATGGACGGATGGTGAGTTTTACAAATGTCTGCTTGTGCAATGATCTTCTCACAGACCTGCAAAGCACACACTCACACCTTCTTTGCGCATGACACTTCCTGAGAGACGTATTGATGTTTACTGAATTATCAGTATCAGCAACGTTGGTCCTAGTTCTGTAACAAGTTCATGAGAATGAGAAAAGTTCATCCATGTAAGGCCACTGACTTCGGTGGACTCCTCCCCCGTGAAGCTCACAATTGTTTCAGGGGTAGAGGTGAACACGCACGTATGCACAGACACACACACTTGAGCCATGAAACACACTTCTTGAGTAATTTAGTTACTAAGTTCATAAAGTACTGTATGAAGTACTTTGAGACAATTTGTAAAAACATAAAAATCAACAGTGGTGTATGCACAAGACAACTTTATCACGACAGCCTCTTTATTAGTAGGTACTTGCTATTGCAGGGATCATGGAGGCAGACACTGCATGGACTAAACATATGATCCCAAATCCTAATACATCTTCTGACCAAGAGAGCATCTTATATGATTTGCTGGGATTTTATCAAGGTAAGAAAAATTGTGTTTTACCCAGAGAAGAGAAAATCATAGCTGGTAGATGTTAAAAGAAAGAACACTCTGGATTAGTTCCAGTTCCTTTGCAGCTAGTACATCCATGCCTAACACAATGTGGGGCTGAAAGAGCTTCTTCAATTTTTCCTGCAATCATGTTTTTAATTAAACTGAATAAAGATAAATGGAAGGAATCTAAGCTTTATACAAAATCAATATATGGTTACTCTTGACATACAAGTGCAACCCAGGGGAAGACGTGAATAAGAACTGTGTTAAGATAGACAAGAGACATTAAAAAAAAAACACCATACTTTATTGTCTGGGGTTTGTGGTTTGGTTTTTTTTCTCTCTCATTTACAGGGAGACTGGAGGGTCTTATGTAAAAAAAACAAACAAAAAAATGCCCAACCAACCAAAAGAAACCACCTCACTAGCCCCTGAAAACTCATCAAGACTAGTAACTACCAGAAAATTATTTTTGCTTGCTTCACAGAACTAAGTGCTCAGGGACCGTAGCTACTCAAAGACAGAGACTCTAGGGGAAAAAAACCAATAAGCAAAACACTGGCAAACAAACCCACCCCACCTTTGTCAAATACGGCTGAAAAAGTGTTTTGTTTATTTTTTCCAAAGACCTAGTTTGACCATTACTTATGTAAGTGTCAGAATTTTTCATATTGACTGCCAAGAAGTTAGTACACTGACGCATTAATGCTACAGAAATTACAAAATAGAGAAATCTACATTTTTTCACCATCATAAAAAACCCTCACAGAACCCAAACAAAACTGTACTCCGTAATTAGTACACACAATTTTTTTTTAATCAGTCCTTCACCTAAACATAAAAGCAGCAGACTTAAAATACTGGCCAACATAAAATAGCTGGTAAAAATCCAGCACAAAGTTGTAATGGATGGCACATCCTGCCAGACAACCGACCTTAATAAGAGCAGCAAAATGCACTTGCAAACAGTTCAGAAGGCCAAGTTTTCTGCAAAATGTGCTCTTCTTGTAAAAGGGAAGCAGAAATTGAGGAAAAAAAAGAAAAAATAGAGAATACTTGCCTGTATATGAAACACCTTACCCCTACACGACAACCAGTTCCTCTGGTTAAAGATATATTTGCATTTTTTAAGTGTTTCTGAACTAAACATTTTAAAATACAAGGATGTAGACTAGTAAACATATACTCACACATAGGCAGCTTACAAGGCTGGACAAGTTGACGTGTCGAGGAGCAAACATGTGAAGCTGCTGAAGGCAAGAGATGGCTTGAGCCTGAACAAGGCAGTCAGGATTATCCTGCATCACTGCACAGCCCAGGAGACAGGAGGTTCTTAAGGCTGAAACTGTCACACTGCTGCCTATATTTAGAAGAAAAAAGGTTTTTGTTTTTAAAACATCAACTTTTTTTTTCCCAAGCCACCCATAACTCCCATCCTCTGGAAGAATACTTTTTCTATCTGTGTTATACTCTGATATCTGTGAGTAATGGTTACATTGCTCTGTGGAAATTTTAGTGTCCATGTCTAAAAGTTGATTTAGATGCAAATTTCAAACGTCTGCATCGTAACTAAGACATAGACTGGCTCCTAACTCTTGAAATAGGAATACCTTCTGTTTTCACACTAAATGTATGAACTTTCAGCCCAAGGCAAGGCTTGGAGAACCAGTCCAAACAAGAGGAAAAGATGTCAAAAAGAGACACTAGTTTTGGGAAACTGGCAGTCATGACATCGTGATTGCATAAACTCATGACCTGTGAAATACTGTCTTACAATGAGGAAAAAAACCCCTAGCACACATGCTATTTGTTGATAAAATTTGAATTGCACATTCAAACAATGCTTAGCAATTTTGTTGCTAAACCAAAGAAAGCTGACACTATTGTCTATTGCATACCTTGCAACTCAGGGCCCAGCGTGGTAATAAGTGCATTTAAACAGCGACCGAGGCTTTGGTGAACTTCCGTGTAAGCAGGAGGCACAGTCAACAACAACATGAGAACAAGAGATAAGGTAGGTTCCACATGCACATGATACAAGGGGCCAGCTAAATCTACTATCAGTGACAGAGAGTGTAGCGCCCATGCCTGTAAAATAAGAGAAGCCATTGCGTCATGTCTGTATGATAGAGTAACACAGGATCTTTTTAAAATATGATAGTTCAAGTCAAATTCAGTAATTAAGTGTAACAAAAGCTGCACTTTTAGGTTTCAAAGGGACAAACGGAGAAGTTATAGAAGGAAACTTTAAGAACCTGGTGCTTAATAAGCCATTTTGTATATTTTACAAGGAACTGCATGTGCTGCAATGAAAGAACCATTTTAAATTTGCTGTTGTTAATTAAAAAAATTAATCTAATAGGAAATTAATTTCATAGTAATTATTATCCCTCAAATACCTATTCTGTTCAAATATTCTACTCTTTGTAACTTTTCTTGCAGTTCCATGTGCAAGAACAAGAGAAATGTGAAAAAAATACTACAACAGAGTTGCTGAAACAACGTATCAGTTTAGTCGCAATTACTTTGCACCAATAGCCACATCTGTTTCACGTTAACATACAGTTCTCTGTGTAAAAATATTGTAGATAAAGCTTAACAAACATCTTTACCTACGATTTAGACAATTACATGGAATACACTCAGTGTCTCTTCAAGCTATTTTGATCGATAATAGTTTTAGCCACAGAGAAATAATCTGAGTTAGTCTTCAAAGCGTTTTATTCCTGGAAGGATGCTGACCAAGTTCTACAGCATTCAGGCTGCAAATTGCTGGTATTTACTACCTTGAACTTGTTGAAGAAGAATAAATGCTGTGAGGCAAACACTGCAGCAGAGAGAAAAACTGACATGAACAAAAAACCCTAGTCAGGGCCAAGATATAGGTGAATGTGAAATTAATCAATTCCTTAAACATCAGACACTGTTTTTGAAGCCAGCACATCTTAGCCTTATCTGCCTCATCAATCATTAAAGAAGAACCTCCCATATCTCATTGTAGTTCTTTCCTGGGAGGCAGGTTTTGAGCAGGGTCAATGGTTTTTATTGCCTTTGTGCTCCAGCCATCACCTGTGAGGTACGCCAAAGAGGGTGTGAAGCGTTATTCTTACAAGAAAAAACTTATACTCCATAATATAAACCAGTTGATTTGCAACATAACACTTTTAGGTAAGTGACAAGTACCTGTACATCAGGAGAAGTGCTGTCCTGAGATAAAGTATAAAGGATTCCAACACAGGCATTCAGGTGCTGAGTAGAACCTATTCCTCCTAGGTACCTGTACAGACATCCCAGAGCCAAAGAATGACCTGTTCTTGATACCACGTCCCTAGCCGATTTTAGCCTATTAATCATAAGGAAAGAAAGCTGTTAGTGTAATCACCAAGACTGATTCTATGCAATAAGCACATCTACAAATGGAATTTCTAGCATATAATCAGCAAAATATTTTATTAGACCTTGTTATATTTCAAAAATTCTAAGTTCATTTATCATCTCTTATCTGAGGGAAGTACCAAAAATATTTTAAATGTAATTAAATGATGTTGCTAGAACAGTGGCCAATTTAATTTATTTGAAAATCTACATGCTTACTTAGACAATCTTCTTAAAGATCAGCATAACTAGAAAATACATGCAGAAGTCAGGTAGTGCTTTTTCCTATTAATTTCAGAAGTGACATCAAATTCATGGAGGAAACCAGCTTTTAAAAATTATTATCATAATCAGGGCCAGGTAGATTTCTCAAACGTTTTTATAAACTCAACTAGTTACTTGCTAGATTTTTCTTTTCTTTTAACTTACTTGTCAAAACTGACTTGCGCTAATCCAGCAGTGAAGGCACTGTCAGAAACCACCTGTGCCAATCTGGCCAAACATTCAGCAGCAGCACATCTTAGGAGTGGATTATTGCTTTCCAAGGCACCTATTACCAATGTCAGGGCAGACCTTCTAACTTCTTCTGGACCTAAACTTCCCTTGCAGTTGGCCAAGTGCTAAAAATAGATATATATATTCGTCAGCAAGACAGTATAGTAAACAGAATGTGTTTTTCTGTCAGTCATCCAAAAATTACAAGACCTGCAGAAGGAATTTGATTTTCTTCCCCTTTTATCTGAAGAATTCCTCTATTTTTACTTGCTGTTTTGTGAGTTAGAAGTCCAACTCAAGGTAAGTGTGCATCATAGCACAACATAATAATATCAACATTCTGATTTTAAGAAATACTAGATAGATTTCCTGTGCAACCTGCTCTAGGTGACCCTGCTCTGGCAGGGGGGTTGGACAGGAGGATCTCCAGAGGTCCCTTCCAACCCCTACCACTCTGTGATTCTGTGATTGCAGTAGAGCACAATAAACCAACATGCATAAAATTCATGAAACAGTATGAAGAAGAAAACCAGTGAATACAGAAAAATGACACAAAGAAAAATCATAGTCCAAAAAAAGAGCACGAGCAAAAGGTACAGCAGTTATCTGGATTGCATATTACATATAAATTTTGTACAATTAAAGGTCTTGCATATTCTGAAAGCATTTTGCCTTTCTTTGAAGAAAACCTAAGCAGGGAAGAAAGAAAACTGAACACAAACAGAGAAAAATACAAATAAAGCGTCAGGGAAAAGCAACAAATGACAGATAGTGATGAGATTATTTTACCAATCATTACTTTATTTTTTTTACAGTAAGAAATATGCAGGAGACAGTGATAAAGATAGAAACGATACAAACAGATTTTTTCCACCTCTCTCCTACATGAATGACACCAGTATGGATGATAGTATGCTACAGTGTACTAGAATAGGTTTCCCTAACCCTTAACATTTAAAAAAAGGGAAAAATTAAACTGTGACTCTTCAGCACTTAAGAGAAGCGTGACATCATAAAAAAATGTATTGTCACAGAAAGCAGGACTGATCTTCATCCTTGACTGTTAATCAAAACAAGTACTTCTGTGTAGACACATTCAAGCCAACAGATGCTGTGTTTTAGTAACAGAGAGGGAGAGAAAGAAAAGAGAAAAATAAAGGAGAGAGGTTTACCTTTAAGGAAGTAGAAAAGGCTGATACAACATTAAGTTGTACTATTTGTTGCCGTGATCCTTTTGTTTGCTTTATGGAATTCAACAACTGTTCTAACACCTGGAGCCTTAAACAAAATGAGAAAAGAAACCACAGAATTAAAAACTTACGGAAGCAAGTTAAGCTTTTTTATTTTATTTTAAAACACATAACAAAGCCTATATATTATAGAAACAGAGGTGGAACAAATCTAACTCTTGAGTGTTTTCCTTCAACTGGCATCCCCGTCTACTACAAAAAAATTTTCTATTCCATATTAGAACAGGTAATTACTTTACAAACACAAACTTTTTGCCTTTGTTTCCTTATAACACATATATTTCACAGATAATCACTAATATCTACATTGCATTAGACAGATGTCATTGAAAGAAATCGTGTATAGGAGTGATGTGTTTTGGGTCCTCAAGAAAGGAGGAGAGAAAAGGAAAAGAAAAAGAAAAGGAAAATGCAGTTATGGGCAGCAACTAGTTCAGGACTTGAGAAAAAGGTGAAGAAAACCAGCCAGCAACCTGGTGACAGTAGGGGCAAAAAGCCCACACAAACAGAAAAAAAACCACAAAAACTCCAAACAAACAGCCAGTGAAGACTGACTGTCTTCAGTCAGAATAAGGAAGGAAATGCAAGTCAGAAGAACATATCATGAAGTATGTGACAATTTTATTGGCAGGAACGCTCACATACAAACTGCTGCCTTGGGATTACAGTAAATCTTGAGCATTCTAAACAGTGAAGACATGAAGACTCAAGACTTGCATGCTAAGCACTCATCCCTTACCAGAAATTAAAAAAAAAACCATTACCACCTGTCATGACCATGACCTGAAGTCTAACTATAGATAGCTTTGAAAATATAAAACTGTTTGAATTAAAAAGAATAGATTTGCTCTAACACTGCATTCAAGAAAATTACCCAGCAGCACACAGAATAAGCAACAGCATGCAAAAATCTTGAAGAATTTTGTGCTTCAGCAATCGGTGTACTTATAAATGTGAAATAAACCAAAATGCCATGTCTGCAGTAGGAAGATACATACACACAGACAAAATCAAGAGAAATCTGTGATCCCTTTCAAGCATTCTTGTACCTTGACAGAACTGTGTTAAGATACACACTTTTTTCTTCCCATCCACTTTTTATAAAAAATGAGGCAGGATAAGGGTTAAATTTTACTACAGCTTCCTACTCTTTTTGTCCCTCTTTGGTTCTAAGGCATTTGCTGATTACGTATTCAGCACTATGATAATTGTGTAGTATCTCTTAAAATAAATTCTATTTTGATCAGGCTATCAAAACAAAACATTTTTCTTTGTCAACAGAATTTATTATAATGACAGTAACCTCCTACTGGATGTGCCTTTTCATTGTGAATAACTTTAAACAGAAAGTCTAATAATTTGTTAGTCCAAATTACATTATTCAGATGGTTTACAGAATCCACTTAGAGAATTCATTATTTTTTCAGAATTGTTTTCCTCTGTATTCCATCTCAAACACTGGGATCATCTCTTAGCACCTCCCAAATTCCCCAACAGTAAGTTACTACTTTACCTGTGAGATTCTGCTACATGGGAAAATATAACTCCAAAAAGACGAGTTGCTGCACTGATAACAGATAATACAGGAGGTAGTGGTTTAGGTACCGAATCACCTTTTGCAACTTTCTCATAAATTGAGTAAGGGTCATACTCCAGGCTGCCGCCAGCTATGCTGTTACCTAAGAGGAGCTGCAAGAAGGGAAAAAAGTGATAGCTATATTTATGACCAAGTCAAAACCAGCACTGACCCAAATAACTAGAATTGTACAAAAATATGACTATTATACTAGATCAAAAAGTACCTGCTCTTCGATAAATCGGTGGTCAGTCTCCTGCAGTAAGGGACCAAGTAAAAGGAGATCATTCTCATGACAAAGGGGTGGAAGCAAGAACGTAGAGGCATCGATCTGGCTATCTGGGACAGTCAAGTCAGTCACTAACTCCTTCAGAACAGCACAGAAGCTTCCTTTAAATTAAAGGAAAAAACTGTTCAAAATTTTCAGTTAATTACTTGCCACAAGCAAGTACTGAAATACATACTGAATATATACTGAAATAGCAACATCCACCTAAAATTTTTCTTAAGTCTTCAAATAGTTAATTGGAGAACACACCGACTACAGGGGAAACAGCAGAGCCCTACTTAAGATAAGCAAACTAAGCACATGCAGCAATCCAGAAGCCTTCACCTTTAGGGAAGGCATAATGCCATACAACTGCTAATCCTGTAAGTTACTTACATTTACAATTAAAGCAGAGGAAAAAAGGCAGTTACAAGCACCGACATATTTTCTTCCATTTCCTGAAAATTTGTGCTGTGGAATGTATTACATAACCACATAGGAATACTTGGAGTTGGCAAGCAGATGTAATTTAAACCATCCATAAGTTTGATAAATAACCAAAAGCAGCAGAACATACTCCTCTATTTCAGGAGTTTGCACTCAAAGCAAAGCAGGATGAATTTACTGTAGGTTACATTATGATAATTTACACTGGTAGTTAAAACTTTCACAGATTTTTGTACATAAAATTTCAGAGAAGATTGTACATTATACATAAACATTCGGCATTCCAAGTCAGACTATTTTAGGTTATTAAAATAGTCCCTGCAGTGAAAGAACACTTCCCGTGCTGAACCACATGGGGTGAGAAAGGTCTGGCTTATCCCGTAAATTGTGTTGAAAAAACACTGCAGAACTGATCTTAAAGAATGTATACAGTCTTTACGCATATATTACGTAAGAATTTACCTCCAGAGCGCTAAGATTGCAAAGTCAAGTCCTCATGAACTGAGAAATATCAGCACTAAGGGGAGCTTAACTCCACATATCCAGTTCTTTGCATTCAGTTTTGTTGTCAGATGATCACACAATTACCCGTTTGCACTAAAGTTGCTTGTAATTTTACAGCCCACAGAAGTTTCCGAAAGCGGGACAACAGTGTTATCAGCACCTCAGGAGCACAAGTGGAACCTTTGCATAGTTGGAGCTGGTATCTGCAACCAGCCATTTTACCCTTCCCGAATCTCGCATCCATTCTGAGATAGCTGACTTCCTCCCCTCTACCCAAAAACCCACCAGCCTCTCTCCCCTGCAGGCCTCTGTTGCTTTGCCAGCCTCCCTGACTAATTAGCAAGCGTGTCGTTTTTCCCAAAATGCTTAACACGAATCAAAACGCAAAAAGTTAGCATGATCAAATACATTCCAAGATGCACTGATAATGTGTGAAAGGGACAGAAATCGAGCCTTTGAAAAACAACACAATAATTAACAACAACAACTAGAAACTGCTCTTTCATTAATTATTATAGAACACCAAAAAAAAAAAAAAAGAAAAATCCCCTTTCTGGGAAAACAACATTTCAAATAAAATTTAATGGAGATACTCAGCAATTTTTAACAACGTAACACTTATTTTAGTCCCAGACACTTGGCCATCCTCAACATGTCAAATAATGTTATTGCAATGTACAGCAATTCAAAATTTTGAGGCAGAACGCTGTTCCAGCATCTAGCTATTCATCTCATCCTATTAAGAAAGAGAAGTGAATGCTTGTACTCAATTTTATGGTTTAGACAGTGGAACATAACAAGCACAAAAACCTGAAGAATGAAAAGAACTCTAATGAGTTGTCTGACAAAACACATTCATTTCAGACCACAGAAAACATCAAAAAATCTAATAATCAAAATTCAAACTACTGAAATGATTTGTGTAAAATTATCAATTTGGACATTGTAATAATGAAACTGTTTATATGAGCTCACAGGAAATGGATGCTTTAGCCTCAAAAACATGAGCACACTAGCATCCAAAGCTAGTGACACGTGAAAATAAGAATATAAATCATCATCTTAGAAACAGAACTTGCTTTTCCCAGCTTAACAAGTTCATACGTTGTATCAGCTAGATTGCAAAGTCTTAACCGTTCAAAATGACAGAAGACAGCAACTAGAACATGTTAAGTGTTTTTCACTGATGTTCAAGTTAACCTAATACATTCTTGTCATATCTGTCGGCTGAAATAATGCAAAAAATCATCTACTACTCACAGTAGCCTTTGTAATTCTGCTGTATGAGCAGATACTGACGGAAGAGAAACATCAGAGAGGCGGAAAGAGAGCAGCAAAGGACCAAGCAGAGCCTAAACAAGTTCTAGTACGTCAGGCCTCAAAAATCTAAAAGTCTGAGTAGATTAAGAGGCTTGCAGCTATGAATACAGAATCTTTTTTCAACTGTTTATTTTGCTGGGTATTTGTTTTTTTCCTCTTCTGCTAAAGAAAAAAAGCTTCGCATGTTATTTGCAGATACTAAAAGTTTGAGTTACAACTTCTAGTATATGACCCCATCACCGATTTTCTCAAAAAGAAACACCTTGCACGTTTCTAGCCTCTGGCTAACTACACAGATTGAAGAAAATGAAAATAAATAAAACTATGAACTGGGTGCCAGCTGTGCAACACATGAGTACACCTACTAGTCTTCCTAGGGATAATTACTAAAATCAGAGATGAAAAAAGCACCCTGGGTTCCATAATCATATTGTTTTCCCTAATTATTTATAAAAATTCCAGTATTTGCAAAGGCATACAGTTTCCGCGTGAAGTCATCATACTGGAAATAACATGGAAAGAAAGGTATTTGTTTCAAGCTCTACCTTAAAAACTTTTTTTTGCATTTCTAAATGATGCATACTTACATATTAAAATACATAACAGACCTTGAAAATAAGCTCTGGTAATACATGCATTTCCATTCTTTCCCCACCCTCATACTGTTGTATTACAAACAGGAGAGCAAGTCTGAGACTACATCCGTCAAACTACTGTTTGTAAATAAGGCTATTTACAAAGCTTTCAGCAGAGTGACCACTTACAAACCTATTAAGCTTTTTCTTTATTAGTTCTATATTGCAGCATCCTCAGCTAGGATGCGCTCTCACAAGATTCAGACTTTACAGATCACACCGTAAAATACTGTCTATTTTTTCACGAAGTTAGACAATATGAAAAAATCCCCAACAAATCAAGAAAGCACCAAAACCACCCACACCCATATATTCGTGTTCTATAAAACATTGCCCCTGTAATAAAAGAACCAAAGAAATCACTTGCTTCAAGAGGTGGAGGTGTCATTTTCAGTCTTTTAAGTCCAAGTCACAAATGAATCTTATACACTATGCTTCAAGTGTTACATACAGATTTCTAATGTGACAACAGCTTTAAGGAAAAGGTCAGGGATTTGTCCTTACGAACATTCCCCTAGCAGTTACCACTAGATGGAGCAGATTATTTGAGTCAGTATTCCCTCCCTGATACAGAGGACACAGGCAATTCAGTGGCTGGCCGGCCAGTATTCTCTCTGTCCTGATGAAATACCCTGTACTTCTCTTTAGAGCTGTGAAACACACTGCGTCCTTATTTCAGTCCATACAGTACTCTACGGCAAACTACATTCACCTGACCATTTAAAGACAACAAAGATTTAATGTTTCAGTTGAACTGTTAGACCTGTCTAACTACACTGCCTAGTTATTGGACTATAGGATTAGATTTTAAATACTGCTAGTTACATGTTCTGCTACAGAAAAGGGAGACTACCCAGATTATTTTAAATACAATTTTTTTATCCACAATCTGCACAGAATCAGATGCATATATCTGTGATACATAAGTCTACTTGAAGCAATTACATTAAATTCTTATCATTAAATTTGTTTAAATTGTATTAAATTAGTTTATGCTAAGATGATACCTTTTGTATTTAGGATTCAATGGAAAGTAAAACAGGCATCAAAGAAAGTCAATTCCTCAAGTAGCTTAAAATTGCAAGGTTGTCTACCTTCAAGTTTCAACTAAAAACAGGAAAAAGAGTCTGTATTTGTAATAGGAGAGGGGAAAAAAAAGACCATGAACACTACCTTTTCAAAACTGTAGTGAAGTCACTACAATTTCACCAAATCTAAACAGAGGGAATAAAAACTGTTGATTAGAAAAGGTGGAGCTAATCCTGGCTAGTTGAACATATATTGAACAAAAACTTAAAAATGAGCCCAGGATATTTTTAACAGATATATCTTTTAAGGAAATACGTACCTTCATAGGTCTTTGGAGGCAATACTGCTAGTAATTCATAAAGCTTATGTCTGTAAACTGTTGACGGTGTTTTCAAAGAATTTCCATATGATTTATATATTGAAGAAAGCCTTAAAATATAAAAACCACATCAAAGATGTTAAAGACTTCAAGCATTATGCAACACTCCAGTTTCATTTGTACTGCTCTACTGAGTAGTTTTAAAATGTATATATATTGTAACTACAGTTTTGATTTCCATTACCAATAGCAGATAATTTATTTCGCATGTTCTGACAGAATCTCCTGTACTCCCTTAAGTCATTACTTTTATTTAATAATAGAGAAATAAATAAGGCTTTCTACTGCCTTTGATTGTACCTATATTTATTATAATTAACTTTTTTGTGGATATATCTCTGTAAATTCGACTTCAGAGGCCAAATACATTAAATCACTATATATTCTGACAGCAAAAATTTAAGAATTATAAAACCCTTTCCAGCTTAGCTCTGAATCTAAATATTAAAAACATTTTGTCCAATTACTTCTTGAACTTTGTTTTTCATCTCTCAAAAAATGATCACGCTTAAACATGAATGTGCATGTTTGATTTAAAAAGCAGCATAAAACCACTAACTGAACAAAAGCATGCAATAACTTCTTACCTAGCTTTTTTTACACAACACCGGAAACTGCACAACATGTTATGCCAGCTAAAGTCTTTAGCTAAACAGCTGAATTCTACACGCTAATTTTTGGACTTTGAAAAGAAAGTTCTTTAGAAAGTGCACTAAATCAAATACAAGATTACTCTCTAGCTTTTCAAAACCAGAATCTCATTTAACAGTTTTATACACACACTTACTGTGTCAATAAATCAACAGCACTTGGGAGAGGAGGAAGAAGTCTCTGAACAACTTCATCCGTAAGAAGACCAGCACAGTGCGAAACGAAGCTTTTGATAGCTAGAAAAGGAATTGGATTTCAACTTACTAAGTGTGAGATGTCTAGAAGAAAAATAATCACATTAGTGAAGTAATCACATTATTACCTCACTGAATATTTAAAATTAGAAGAAAGCATGTAAAAAAATTTTAAAGTATTTCTACCAATAATTTAAGAAACTGACAGAAATCTCAAATGGAGAAAAGTCATATTTACAGATGCACTGTTTTGGTGCCTCAGCTTGGATGTTCATACACTGACTTTTAATTGCACATATAAATGCAAGCATTTTTTGCTTTTTGTTATGAATGAGTTACAGGATTTAACTGAACTTGATGATAATTCCATTATAATAACAACTAAAAAAACAGGGGAGAAGGATGATGATCAGATGATCTACTGCTTACTTTACTAGTTTCTATTTAAATTTAGCTTAAGTACTGTACTTTAAGAAACAACTTAAATATACACAAGTATTTTTCATTATTTACAGAAAATTAAACTTGAGTTATTAGTTCAAAAAGCAGGTAGAGAATATGCTATTTTCATAAGCAAAAGAAAATATTTAAAGGTTAATTGCTTAGGTTACTTCTAAAATGGAATTATTATTGAATTCCACACTTTCTGTTAGATTTTAATAGTGAGAGAGGGAGGTGTGATCAGTATACTAGGGTTCACATTTCTGCAATGCAAAGGACCCCTTAGTACTCTAGAACACATGACTGAAACACACTTAAGTATTTGAAGATCACTGTAGTTGTCTCTTGGAAACCCAAATTCATCATATTTTATAATGAAAAATTGCAACCTACTATACAGCAGCCAAATACATAGTATTCTCTACTGGCTGAGAATTGCAACTTCCTTATTGTAATATTTACCTGAGTCATCTCACCCTCACAAATGTGCTTGACTGACTCACCAATTCTATTTTGCTTACAGTAAGTCAACTATTAGGAAACAGAACTGCTATTTACCAAATATAAGAGACTGTATAAACAACACAACATACCTTGGTTTGGGTCCTCATTCATTACTGGGATATGTATGTTAAATAAGAGAAAAGAAGCAACCTCATGATATCTTTTATATTTGGAAATCAACTGATTAGAAGAACAAGAGGAAAAACCCTCTTGGGGCTTTTGTATATATATACACAAACACATATGTTGGGGAGTGAACACATCCTTTACCATTCAGTGAAAAAAAAAACCCAATATGAAGTATCATTGTTCTTTCAGAAGGGAAAACAAACAGCGAAACTATAAGTATGCAGAGAAAGACAAAGTAAATCCCTCTTACCACAGAGAGCACCAGCACGACCTTCCAGCGTTACTTGCCAGGTAAATGAATCTCCTCGTGTCTTCTCTGTTTCTAAGTCTTTAGGAGATGATGGAAAGATGCACTTCCACAGTAACAGCATTCGTGGTAGATGGTGTTGGACAACTGCAGGGCCTGTAAGCGTTGACAGATGTTATGCCAATGTAAGAACTAGTAAAATTGATTTTTTTGTTTGGTTCTTTTATCTATGTTCACAAAATTGTTACAGCTGTGCATAAAACATTATGTTACTTTCCCAGTCATCTCATACATCATTTCTCAAATGTTTACTGTCTTGGTACTCCATTTTCATACGTAACTGCATAACCACTGGCACATTTAGAAGTATGCCATCAAGCCACCTGTAATCTCTGTTTTACTAAGCACAGACCCTGTGGAACACCAGCATAAGACAGATGTAATAAGCAATAATGATTTTCAGAAAAGCAAACATTTGTTATGAGTTAATGTACAATCTAAGAAAAAACTGGGAGCTGTAGGGCAGAAATAATAGCTGAAAACATGAAAAGTGACTTAAAAATATGAACAAAACAGATAAAATACATTCTTCACGAGTAATTTAGCGATCACAATCAATAATCTGACCACTAATAAATATCAGAAAGTTCTGTAAGATTTCAAATGCCTGACAAAAGGGAAATACAAATGATTATCTCATTTTGTTCTGGGATAGATCTTAAAAAAATATCAGTGTAATTCTTCATGGCCACAAAGACATTTGGCTAGACTGACTTTGCAATTTATCTTCTACATTTAATTAATAGCAGTCCCACTCAGTCACTGTTTTTCAGACATTTCTTCCAAGTTTGCTATTAGTTCAGTGGGAGCAATGACATTCTTATTTTTGAAATTTTTTCTAAAGATTCCAGTTGACATTGTTTTTTAAGAACTACTGTGCAGTGCTAAATTAAATGAAACATCAAAAGAATTTAATTCAGAGAAAGAATACAGAACAGCTTATTTTAGTTTAAGAAAATTTGTAGAAAGCTACTACCTAATGTCATGAGGGCCGCTATCAAGAGCCATCCAGCCTGTGTTCGCTGCAGTGAAAGGCGACTGTTCTGAGAGGCAGAACACAACAAATCCTCTGCTACTGTCATGATTACCTTCAAAGTTAAAGGAAAAAAAACCAGAGCATCAGCATTTTAGTAACTACCAAATAATTTTTCAATACCATTTGCTGTGATACTTAATCCTGTTTTAGTGTCCCCAGATAGAATGCCACTATAGCAAGAAACTCAGGCTCATGAAGTTGCAATGACCAAGTTCAATACTAGTCTGGGACGGCTTCAACAGTTCCTACGGGGTACCAGGTAAGTTACTTTGCTGCTTTGTCCCCTTCTTTTATCAGCAGTAAAGTAAGAGCTGTTAATTCTCACAGGAATATGTGTGGCAAGGGTAAAAGGGTTCTGATATTCTGTTTATGTCACTACATAGAAAAAGGATGGCGTGAGACCTACAAATTAGAGCTCAGAAGAGTGAGGAAAGGATTAACGATCTTTTTATCCCTGTTTTACAATATGGTCTATCATTACCTCTGACAGTTTTTAATCCATAAATGGCATGACCAAAGAAACAAGTTAGAATTACATTTAGAATTAATCCTGTCTCAGCTTCTCTGCGATAATGGCATGTGCCTACTATTATGTGTTAAATGCAAGGTGACAATCTGTCCTTGTCACCAAAGCCCGAGCTACCTAGAATTCGCACAGAGGAACACACAGTGTGTCCACAGACAGTTACCACAGTACGGCCACTACTTCAAAAAGTATTCTGCAAATGGCTTGCTTCAATTACATTTCATATAAACCAAAGTAAGTATTTCTTACATCTTGCATTATGTCTGGTTGACAAAACGAACTGCTTGTAAATTAGTTTTACAAGTAAGAGTCATTATCAATAATATCATTAAAAGCCTCAGTATAGCAAATTTCCTTTTATATCTTTTTGCAGAGTATAATTTAGTTGGACAATGTAGACAGCATCCTTTCATAATTTATTTGAAAAATTACAAAAACTCATGAAATCTTGCACATGAAAGTTTGCTTCATGAAAGTTTGAAGTTTGTACACTTCCAAAATTTAATGGAATATTAACACTCTGAAAATATTCCCCAATTCCATAATGCTACCAGATGGTTGCAAATGAAGACATTTATTTTGACAGATTCTTGATAAATTTAAAATATTTGATCCCAAAATTAAAATGGCACCCCTGTTAAGTTTTACTATTAAAAATTACCAACAGCTTAGTATGCTTAAATTACCCGTTAAACAAGCGTCCTAAAAGGATTTCACTTGATGATTTTTGACAATTTTTCTCTCCGTATACTAGGAGAAATGTCTTATTTTTGAAGGATTTTTTTTGAACTTTAGTATAAGCACTAGCACAGAATGATAAATATACACAAATCCACTAATTATTTTGTTCTCTTCAATAGGTTCCACTTGCAACTCTAACAACTGTCTCAAAGAAAAATGCATTATTATAAAACAGTTTCTGCCCAGGTCACTACTGCCTACGTTTGATATTTCCTTTTCAAAACTGCTCTGTTTAACACTGGTCTCTTTCAGCTCCCCAGAAGAGGAGCTAGTCTGGAATCTGGCAGTGTTCCTAGGAGAGAATGGAAAAGGGCTTTTGTCAGCTCCTCTGTTCTCCCCCCTGCCAGCTTAGCACAGAATACAGTGTTTCTCCCACACTTTTCTGTGACCTCCCATACCTCCTCCTGGCCCTGTTTCATCCTATTCTATTCCTCTAAAAGAAATCTTTGTTAAGAATTATGTTTCTCTGTTAAATAGAAACTTTAGCTTGACTTAGGTGTATAGCATTTGAATGGCACTTCTTATCTACACAACTGGGCAAATGATACTAATTTTGCTCTCTCCCCACAGTCTTTCACTAATCACAAGACAAAGCTTATAAAACTAAGAAAAAACAGGCTTTCTTTTTTTTTTTTTTTACATTTATAAATTGTTTCATCAGCAGCTGAGACTTTGAATGTTGAGACCTGTAGCTAACAATGTCTGCAGAGGAGTGGCGTGCAACTGTTCGTACTCAACAATGCTGAAAGGGTGGGCTGGAATCACTGCAAAGGACATTTTTCCCAACGTACTAAAGCATTCCTTTCATCTTACAGTGGTGTGATAACAAGAAAAAACCCACAGTCCTTGTGTCAAAGTGTGCCACCTGGCACAAAGTGTGTCCGCTGGCTCCAAAACGGGTATTTTCAGAAGGAGAATGTGTTTCTGCATTATGCACAGAATTAGCACACACTGCTGGTATTTGTGTTGCAGCATTGTTTTCCAACTGTGAGTAACTTCACAGATAAAGCTCTCATTAAGATGGAAACAGCTTCTTCTCCTGGTCTGTGTTTCTACACCTGCATATTCCTAAAACTTCAGAGGACAGTATATCCTATCTGAGAGATTGGTACAGGCATCTCAGACTATGTTAATGCAAGAAATTGCTTTCTGTTAAATCTGTAAAACAAAATGAAAGCATATATCTGTTGAACTTGATTAAAGATTTTGTTGGACGTGATCAAAGATTTTCAAGATAATACGTAATTGCTGTTATCGGTGTAAGCACTGACTAAACTGTACACTGGACATTCATTGGTAGGCCTGAAAAATATTAATTTGGCTTAATGTGTGGTTGAACAGGTTTCCTTCCAGGTAACTTACTTCTAACATCACAGCATGCAGTAGATCTGTATGCATAGTGTAATTATTTTGCTATAAAAGAAAGATCTTTTCCTTTGGCAAAGTCTGATATGGTTCAGCTATATGTACTCCAGACTAGCCTTTTCTCACCATTAACGTTACTGAAATGTCAGCTTTCTAATTTAAGACACTGTCAAACTGGTCTAGAATTGCAGGCGGTTTGATCTTGCTGTAAAGAATTTTGTTTGAAATTCTGAAAACCGTTAATCTACTCAAGAAATCTTTTCTCCAAGTAAACCTTTTCTTAGACTGTTCAATTTAAGTCCTTACAGCTCCACAGACTCGACCTCTGTCCCAAAAAAAACAACTGAACTTCTCGCCTAACAAACTTCTCCATTAGAAAAAGATAGCAGCGTGAGTAGTTAATAAAGTCGTGACACGTTCTGAGAAATTCACAATCCTGGCATGTGAGAAAAACAATGGCTTATTTGAGTTATGGTGTGCTTCAAAATCCCCTTCTTGAGGAAAGAAAAGATCTCATCAGTATACTGGGTTATGTGATCATGTCATAAAAAAATAAATGCAAATACTACTGCAAAAACACCAAAGACCTGCCTATGACTAGAGTATTCAGACCGTACCTTCCCTTTTCCATGTGGAATTCCTAAGGGACAGTGTTTCACTGCACCCAGCAAAGCAGCAACAGCAAAACTGTAGCCAGTTACTGCTTCTGGGGATGATTTCAATACATTAAGCCGTTCAATGCAACGATCCAACAGTAGGGACACGTAGGAGGGCAATGCCACCGCAATACAGCGTAAACACCAAGCTGCTGTTAGTCTAACTGCAATGCTGGGATGAAGAACAACAGAAATTACTGCTTCCAGAACTCCTGAAAAATAAAATGCATAAACATGCTTAAGAAACAGGCAAGCAGATTGTCAAACAAGCAAAAATGTATGCAGAGGACTGGTGAACTATCCAGTTGCTGTACTTGTCTTTAAAAAGTACTATTGATTTTTATTGTGAAATATTTCTTACCAAATTTAAATACTTCGATACTTTTCAAAAAAGTTATTGTGAATCAGAAGTAACAATATGGAGAAAACCTAACATATTACACAGTTATTCACCAACATGCATAGAAAATATCTGTAAGTATTCTCAGGGAAGCAGAAATTCATGCAGTGGAACAAATATCCACTTGAGCCCATACAGAAAAAAGCCCAATTCTCACTGCAGCTAAACGAAAACAATAAAGGTAGATGAAGATACACAGCTTAACCAAACTGATTTACTATAAACATTACAGAGTGTCAGACTTTAAATACAACCCTTAATAGGGTTAAATTTTATATTGATTTATTTTTTAAATTAACAGTAGTACAGCCTGGAGAAGATACAGAACTCTTTAGGCAATGCCTGAAGATTTCCTACAGCATATAAGGTAGACAACTTTTCTTTTTTTTTTTTTTCCTTTTTCAGTTTAGTGGAAGAAAACAGAAAAGGATAGAAGAACTAAGGAGGTCCAGATGCAGAGAACTGCACGCCAGAAGAAAGGTTGCTACAGTCAATGCCAGACAAAGGATCCCAACAGATGTGAAAGAATTAACATTCTAGCCATAAGAAATCAGAGAAGATCACAGTGAACAAAGTAAAAAAAAAAAAAAAATACACCCTGACTTGTACCTGTACTGGAGTCTTGCAATAACGGTGCTGCTGTAGTTCCTAAGCCATGGACGAGACTTCCAAGTTCCTGAAGTGCACACACAAGCACGTGCTGACTTGCTGTTACATCTGCTGTAATAATTCTTGTTTCCAAGTTACTGTCACTCATTGCAGCATCTGGTAACACAACACAGGAAGATCCCCATTGAAATCATTACTAAAATGAAACAAACGGATCAGAAAAAAGATTTTGCTATGGTAAGTTGTTTATATTACCAAATGAGCTTCTATCATTACCATTTTTATTACTGACGAATTGTTTTCATAAGGGTTTATATTCACTGAGACAAGTACATTTCTATTACTCAAATGGATAGTGTAGTAATGTTTGTGAGCGCAGGAGGGTAGATAAAAACGGAAGCTACCAAACTGCTTATCTTTAAGTGATGGGGAACAGCAGCTAGTAAGAAGCATGCTATTCTCAGTCCCACCAAAAGTTACTTGAAGAGGTCATGCCAGGTTTTACTACATAGTAGAAAAAAGAAAGGTAAGGAAAGGGTGAATCAGTGCAAGAGCAAGCGAGTGAGAAGGTGGGGCCAGGTAAGAAAGAGGGAGGGAAAAATTTGGAGTTCTTTGAAAGTTCATCGTTTGATTATGTCAGTTTAGACATTTAGCATTTAGATATTTAAAAAGGGCACAATATGCAGCTGTACATCAGGTGACGAGTGGTTATGCCCAGCATTCTCTTTCTTTTCCCCTACAAGGATGATGGTGGGAGATCAGCAGCATTTTTTTTTTGAAGTTTTGTACAAGACTTTATCATGTAAGAGATCTGCTTTCTCCAGAAGAAATGCTCATTTTGTCAATTAGGAACAAATGCTTCTTTTTTTGAACCATCAGTAGCGTCAGCTGCTCTGGAAGGGAATGCAGAATCTGGCTAGACATATATTAACTGCCAATTTAGCTTATTTTACATTACTATCTATACTTTATTGTGGTATATATTTATTATTTTATTATTTTTTTAATCAGTTAGAATTATATTCACCAGGGAAGAAGTGTTAAAAATTATGTTTACACTTGTGTGGGTACCCACATGCATAAACACAGACACACACAAACAAATAGCCAACCCAAGCTGAAACCAAAGCAGTCCATCAAAAGCCCTCTACATTATTATGGTAATAAATCAGCACTATATATTCTGTTTTCGCAGTCTCGGGATTAGGAAGTTGGACAATCACTTAAAAAAAGGAAGAACAGAGGCCCAAATGGATAATCTTGTTAGACCCATACCCACAACTTTCTTCAGTTTCCAGATGGCCTGACAAATCTCCTTGGCAGCTGCAATTTGAGCTTTTTCCCCAAGAAGGCCTCCTACTGTAGCTCGAAGGATAAATGAAACACAGCGGCGGCAGCCGATAGCATCCATCTGATTCTGAATAGCTTTAGGGTGAGACTGAGACACGAGATCTAGAATATGGGAAAGGAAGGCAGAGAAGTTCCTTTCAAGCCACTGTGCTCCTAATGTAGAGACAAATACCACATATGCCTGGAAGAGATTTAAAAAGAAGCCATATTTTAGAGCAAAGTCATTTGAAAAACCATTGCCAGCTATCCCACGTACTTCTTTTTTTTAAATCTGCACATCGCAACAACTAGAACATCACTAAACTGAAATTACTTACACGTTATGCATCCATAAATGACACATGTGCTCATTTTCATGTAGCAGCAATTTTTTGGGATCTATTTAAATAATTTAACTTACTATCAAAAGCGTCCCAGCCCTATTGCAGCCTGCTTTGTCTGTGAGTTAATTGAAGCCGCTTGCCCATGTTATTTCATCGCAGAGTGTGAGAAATGGCAGTTTACCCTGCACGGGCACTTGTTATGTAAAACATTGTGTTTGGTCTCACTGAACAACAGCTTCCAGCTATTTAACATTCTGCACGTGGAACACAAATTTAATGTATGAATGCATTTTAAGAACTACTATGTTACAAAACTATAACCCATAACCCTGAGAGAATTCGGTTATTACAGGCTTTGAATTAAGGAATATTTGCAGTCCCTAAGCACTGCTCTTCATCTCAATGGATTTTAATTGTTTGCCTTGCAATGGAGGTACCATAAAAAGACTATGTTTGTCACAACAAAGAGAAAGAATGCAGAGTCACTTTACAAATCTAATCACCACAAGACCATTTACTTTGCCACATAATACGCTCCCTTACAAATGCCTACCATGTGCATGTGTTGGATTTTTTTAATGAATAGATGTGCTACTGTCAAGAAAGGGGAACACCAAAAATGAGAATATGCAAATGAACACAAGATTCCTCATAAGAAAGTTCACAACTACTACCCATATCAACAAACTTCTCTATTTGCCTCACACATACTTTGTCTCCTGTCTAATATTAACAACAAAGTTGCTGTGAAACCCACTAAATGGAGAAATTGTACTATTAGATCCTGTTAGCATCTCGACAACTACAATTTAGGCTTCATCATGTACTAGGACATCACCCCTGTTTTACAGATTTGAAAACTGAGGAATTTAACAGGATAAACAGACTTGTGAAGAGTCATACTGCTAAGGCTACATTCTGAACCTGGCTGCATCTTGAACAAATATAAATTCTTCTTACAAAGTAATCTTCAATGTTATTGTTGGGTTTTATTTATAATAATCTGCATTTCACATAATAATTAACACATTTTATAACTGCAAGTGTTTTCTGCTCACAAGCACTGATATACACACAATTTATCAAGTTTTTCTTGTAGAAACATTGCATTATTTAAACTGTTCTGGTACGCTTTGTGTGTACCATTCGGCACAGGTACTATAGTGTTAACACAGGAATGCATGTAGAAGGAGACAACCTCCAAAACCCAGTACAAATAGTCAAAACACTGAACAGAAGTATCTATTCCTGGAAAACTAATAAAACCAGCGTGTATATAGAACACTCTAGGAGTCTGGCATGCATTTTCTAGGCAAATAGCTGTCAAGGTATTATTGTTCCCCAGCTTTTCTGTCTCTCTGCCAGAAGTTAATGCTTCTACCCAGCATGATCTGAGCATAGAAGACAATTTGCGAGCACTTTCTAGCTGTTCCAGTGCAGAGTCTGGCAGCTTTTGTCATAATTCAAGCTAATTTACAGGTTTTTTGCACTGCAGAAGTTGAAATGCACTGAAGAAATTCCCTTGCTAGCAAAGGGGACGTATCAAATAGCTGTAGGGACTGTAACATACTAAAATAATCACAGCTGTTTGATATGTAAATGTTCGCTATAACCTTCAGTCTTCATTCACAGGTTTAACAGTCAAGTATCTAAGTCTTAGCATGCAAATGCAGTTTAAGATTATATTTACAGGAAGAAGCCAACCTGATATTATCTGAAAAATTTATACTGTTTTTACCAGCATGCATTATATGATCTGACTTCAGATACTCTCAGTTAACAAGATTCTATCCTCTAACTGAGCATCCTGGAACACACCAAAACAGGTATTTGGGTTTTTCCACTAAATTCTGTTTTCCTTACTTTTCATGCACTTATTGAAAGCAGATCCACGCTTTCAGAATAGGACCTGGAACGTCCCTATATAGAAGGAAACTATTCCAAGTTGAAAGAGCTCTTGTAACTTCTCCTTTAATTCTTAGACATAAGGTATTAAGTTTTGAGTTGAAAATTTGAGGAAAGTACTTATTTATATCACTTACTTGAAATTCACATCGTGTGAAACTTTCAAAAGTAATAAATATTTAATTTTGAAAATTTCAAGTGTCAGGTAAACAATAAGCAACATCACAAATCTTTTTTCTTTCTATCATAACTCAACATATAAATCCCTGTTTTAAAGTACTTACACAGTCACAGATACAAAACAGGACGAAATAAGAGATATACGGAGTGCAAAACAGTTATCATAGGACCATTTAGCAATCTCAGAAAATCATAAATAACGTAATCCATACCTGGGTGACTCCAACTCTGACATCTCTGCTGACTGAACTCGTCCCTTTCAACATATCGCCACTGGCTCGCAGAAATCCACAACTTCCGCGCAAAAATCCAGTTCCCAATAGCTCCATTACTTCTTCCAAAGAGATCCTGCGGAAGTTATGCCTGGTGGATGCTAAGAATAGATGTAAATCTTTAGAGAAATAGCTCTGTAAAAATTGTTACATTATAAAGGAAAAGTTTCATCTCTAATTGTTTTAGAAAAAACAATTTGCACAAATTCAGCAGCACAATCAAATCAAATACTGTTTGAGTGTAATTTCACAACAGAAACTCCAACATTTTAGGAGTCAGTACTCCAGTGAACCACAACATTTCTCAGTTTTTCCTTCAGCTGTCTCTAAACAGTTTAGGCCATCACTTAATACTTACACAGACATTTACCTTCCCTCAGCATTTACCATCTAATCTGAGCTCCCTTGGAAAAAAGGACTCTATGATTTACTCCTACCACCTGAAGCTTTAGGAAAGCCCTGACTGTAATTCACTCCAGCTCACTGCCAAAGATAACCCTCTATTCCAAACTCCAGACAGGGTGGATTACCTTTCTGCTATGCTTAGCCAGATAAGGAACACAGCTACAAGTTCTCTTAGAAACAAAAGCATCTCACCTTAGTATTAAATTAGCTCTCCAAAAGAATGAGAATAATAGAATATG
Organism: Rhinoptilus africanus; assembly: GCA_013400135.1. Classification (NCBI taxonomy): domain Eukaryota; kingdom Metazoa; phylum Chordata; class Aves; order Charadriiformes; family Glareolidae; genus Rhinoptilus; species Rhinoptilus africanus. Next base: position 99,138 of record VXBO01010038.1, read on the forward strand.
TTGATGATCTTTTAGGAAAATTATTTATCCCTAATTCCTATTCTGTTGGTTTATTTCTTGATAGACAGTTCATATAAAATACGTGTTGGGACATGAGTGTGCAAACTCTGCACAATGACTGCACACTGGGCAAACTAAGTGACCTAAAATTTCCACGACATTTTTCATTCTCTTCCAAGTATTGAAATGGTAAAAGGAAGGAGAGGATTTGAGATAATCATGTCAAAAAATAAATTAAAAAACCTACCTAATATCAGCAGGTTATCAGAGACAATATAGAAACATCAGGACTACGCACTTCTTCACATACTGCTCCCTCCACCTCTCCCCCAGCTCCTTCCAGCCCCCCCCCCAGCTTCTGTCTCTCTTAGCTCTAACTTCTTTTTAACTAAAAAGAACTAAAATAAATCAAAATAACCAACCAAACATTTTATGAGCTTCTCACGTAACCTTATCGTAGCACTTTAGAAATACAACCACACTGCTTACAAAGATTAAATTACTGAGTCTATAAAGAGGTCACAGTATTTTTTTTTTTTATTGGGAAAAGATGAGTGCTGACTGTTTTCTGTAACACAGCAATTCTCTCCAAAAGATTCTTAGAAAAGTACTTTATAAATCAAGACTTCAGCGTTTCCAATGCTGGAAGCCGCAAGCTTCAAAGCCTCAAGAATTTTGAAAGGCAGTAAGTTGGTTTCAAAGGCATCTAATTTTGTCATTTGCTGCTTATGGCACCAAAAGTCTCCTCTGATGCCAAGAAAAACAGAGCAAACAGTCTCAATCACACTTACTGCACATCCTGTTATATTTTTCTTAGATTACAGTTAGATATTTAGCTTTGGGCTCCTGAGATTGGACTTAAAATGCCCAGTTTGAATGATACCAAAGACTGGAGACGTTAACTTTGTGCCAGGATGCTTCAGTTAGACCAAGTACTCTCTGTCAGCAGAAACTGCTACGTGGTTGAGTGAACAAAATGGCATGCTCATTTCTGCTTCTGATCATATTTGTACTGATAGATAATCCAGATGTGACATTGATGTTTGTGGAAAAACAGCTTGAAAAGATACCTTCAACTCTTCTGTTTGACAAAGCAACACTCCCTCAAACCTCAGCGCTTTCTACATTGCTGAAATTAATCTTGCCTTTAAATTCTTGAGGCTACTAATTTCTCTCCATACAATAACAATCTTGTAACAGAGAAAAATAGTTTTACCAAATATTTTTTTTCATTAATTTATAAATACATATATATGGGTTATCACAACCAAAATCAGAGCACTTCACAAGAAAAACGTTACAAAAAAGACCAAACCAGAGATACAAACAGCCAGATGAAGCTTACACAGTGATTTTACTTTAAGCTTCAACAGAACCTGAGAGTTTCTGATCATCTGACAGGTTTTTTTACAAATCAGCAAACAAAAGTACATACTTTACCTGTTGGCTGTTTAGATGTTAGAGCTCTAGCCAATACTGTGCCTAAAAGTTTTGAAACTGCTAATCGTACATCGTAATTGGAACCTTCAAAGGATTTAAAACACAAAGTCACAACACTATCCAGATCCGTACTCCACATAAATACTGCTTCATTCTGAAGTTCAAGAAGACACTAGATAAAAAAGGGAAATAAAAATGTTTTGATGGGGAAAAGCACTCAGTACAAATTTTAGTTTGCTACACAGTACAGAGAGTCCTCCCTAACAAAATAAGCACGTTGCTTCATACTAAAATAACTTGAATTTTTGCAGTATCAAAGAAATTAAGATAAGCAAACAATGTATTTACTGCTGTGTTTATCATCCATCAAAATGGAACTTTACTTCGAGAGCTTACTTAATAAAAACAGCGATCAGGGCACTTTACCTTTGCAGCAGCACAGCGGACTGCCATGGATCGATCTGTCAAACATGATCGGGCAGCTTTGTAAATATCTCTGTGACAGGGGATAGCAGCAGCTCCTAAACCTTTTAATATATTTTGCAAACTAAGCATGATTTCATAACGCCCTTGAGACTGAAAAAATTAAAAAGAAAAATGTTAAAGCTTTGTAACCCTAATCTCCTTGGAAATACAAAATGCTATCTACTGAAATAGGTAAACAATGGCTTTGGTCTTTTCAACTTTTAGAGATTTTTTAATGTGTGAGTCAAAGCTGATAACTTGCTCTGTAACACTATAAGCAAGTGAAAAATAGTAATTCTATGTTCTACTGGAAAGTACTCACTAGCAGTTTAGAACTCAAAACATGATGTACAAGCTGGAGCAAAATGTTCTCATTAATAAGGCGATTAGATTTTCTAATTCATCAAGTTCTTTCATGAAATCAGTTTGAGTATAGCTATGATCCATCCTCGTATAGTCATAATCTATTATTTCTCTAGTAATTCTTTGAATTTGGGCATTGATTTTTATCCTACGACTTTCCACAATTTTTTTGTATTTTGATATCATGCACTTCCTCCTATTCATTGGTCCACCTACCAACAGTAAACACCCTATTATTTTTCCAATCATTTTTTAAACATGCTGTTCCAATACCTCTGCATTCTTCATTGCTTTAAGCACATTCCCAACGGTGTCAGTAAAACTGTTTCCCAAAATTCTTCCCAATTTTTTGTATAAATAGCCCAAGCATACCACCGCAGCACTAAAACAAAAGCAAATCCAAAGACGCGTGAAAATGGATGCAGTAATAGATGAAAGGGATTAAGACGACTAACGTAATCACAATGGGAAAACAACGAAATAACTAAACAGAATGTCCCAAAAATGTAAGTGCATTATCAAAAGGAAAAAAAAAAACTTTTTTTTTTTAAAAAAAAAAGGTCTGTGTGTGGCATATACTCACAGTCTAGGAGAAATGTGGATATAAAGGTTGGGAAAATAACTTGGATAATAAAAGAATTCAGGTAATACAATCTTCCAATAAATTTTATGATAGGAATACAATTTTCATATCCACCATTAAACCTTAACATTAATTTCTAACTAAGCATGCCCTGCATCATGCAGTTTATGGCACTGTGCTACGGCAGATGCTACTGTAAGTAGCCAGGGACAGGTTTATTTACAACTCAATGGTCAACAGTACACTGAAAACGGTCTAGTAATTAAAATTCTGGCATTTACGTATAACAATACATAATAAGGAAACACCTTGAAGTAAACAGAAGTATAAGCCTTTTACAGCACATAGATTTTGAATTTAGTTTCCTAGTGAAATACATGACAACCGTAGTCTGTGTGCTCACTGGTATCTCCTTCAGCCAAAGCAAAAAAAATCGCTAAATGCTAGAGGAAAAAAAAAAGAAAACCAAAGCAGTTACTTAATTAAAGAGTGTTTTCCTTTGAATAACTAATTAAGGAACACAATTTTCTTTTGTATTGGCAGACCTATAACTAAACCAATGTATTTGATGAATACAAGGAAAAAAAAGAAATTGTATCTTTAATCAGCTTTCAGCTCTTTGGCCAGACCTATTTAAATATGTAGTGACGCTCCTCAGCGCCTCCTTCAACAAAACAACATTTTACTTATTCACATAAAGAGTTTTAAAATCTTATACCAAACACATTCTTAATTAGAAAAATGCATAATTGATCCTCTGATGGTCACAGATACTCTCTTTAATTAGCTTCAATACTAAATAATATATATTTTACATCATAATCCAAAGAAGGAATATTTAAAAAAACACATACAAAAAACCTCCCACAAACCGGGACTACCTTTTTACATCATGGTATAACTTGCAAACATGGTTGGCTGTACAGCCACGTACTAAGCCTTGTGTGAAAGAGTTAATCAGTGCTGAACAGTGATTTCAAGCAAGAAAGTGGCAATATTTGTTGATGAGTAACATCTAGTCAACTAAAGATGAGAATCCAGCTACTTCTGCAAATTAATATTGAAATTTCTATAAAAGTTCAAAGTGTAGGACTTCGGAAGCTCTTCTGATGCCTTAGATGATTATATCATAACTCTAGTTGTCTTTTTTTTATTCCCCACAAATGTTTCTTCACTAAGTCCAAACTGTATTAACTACCGAATCACTTTATCTGTCAAATCACAAGCAACAGCCAGAAGTTTCCAAGGGAGCCTGTAAATTTGTACAAGTTTTGGAGGAAAAAAAACCTCTCTGCTTGTGTATTTTCCTCCCTAGCAGCACAACTCCATTTTGATATATGACTATGTAAGTCACGTTGAAATTGTTTTCTCTCAAATTTTGCCAGAAGAATTGTACTTGAAGATATACCCACAAAAATGCAGAACTAAGACACTTAAAGATGTGGTAAAAAAGCACTGACATCAGCTATGAAAGTTTGCTGCCCAGCCAAATGCTTTCAAAATGCTTATGGTTTAAAAAACAGCCCTAGTGGATATTTTTAAAAACTTTCTAATTTTAAGTAAAGTAAGAAGCTATATTCACACTACATGACCTGTTTATCTGATACAGCATTCCATCATACTCAATTCTAGTAGGAGATGAGAACCAAAAAAAGATTCTTTTTAAGATGCTTGCCTAAAACATTTCCATCTTCCACCTATACGAAAGAAGAAAAATGATAATTTATGACACAAGAGAACAATTCACCAGAAACTTTATTTAAAGGAGTTTCCAGGTGAACCAACATATTGTGAACTATGATGGTGAAGTGTTGCTACCAGCCAATGTGGGCACGTATGCTAAATAAGGACAGACAGCAAACAAACACAATGCTTTAATCAAGATTTGGGGGAAAAAAAAAAAAAAAAAAAGGAAAAAAGCAGTCTTTCTTCACTGAACACCAAGTATTCCATATATTTGCATATACAAGATTAAAGATTTTACTCAAGTTCTGTAATTCCAAATATTTTTCTGTAGCCTGTTGTCTTTGTGTCAGTACTGTTTTGTGAAGTAAACTATTTTACTGGTACCTTTTTCTCCACTTCATCGCTTATTTCCTCTCCTCACTACTGCTCACATACACAGCAGGACCCTAAACACTGCCACCTCTCTCTTTCTCCCCCAGCTCCTCCTCTGCCTTCTGAGTCTGGATTTCTGCCTTACTGCAGATGGACTCCATAATCCTCCCCTTTCTACTCCTACATCGTCCCACTTCCTCCAACGCAGCATCTTGCAGCCCAAGCAAGGAAGACCTGAGAACTCCATCCCATACTACAACTCACCTCTAATGTTAATGCATTGCTCTGTTGAAGCCAGCAGTACAGCAGGAATTTACTTTGCAGGTCTAAGAATCGTAGAATAGTGTGGGTTTGAAGGGACCTTAAAGATCATCTAGTTCCAGCCCCCCTGCCATGGGCAGGGACATTAGTCCAGGCTGCTCAAAGCCTCATCCAGCCTGTCCTTGAACACTTCCAGGGATGGGGAATCCACAACTTCTCTGGGCAACCTGTTCCAGTGCCTCACCACCCTCACAGTAAAGAATTTCTCCCTAATATCTAAACTAAATTTCCTCTCTTTCATTTTAAAACCATTACCCCTCAGCCTATCACTACACTCCCTAATAAAGAGTCCCTCACCATCCCTCCTGCAGGCCCCCTTTAGGTACTGGAAGGCTGCTACAAGGTCTCCCCAGAGCCTTCTCTTCTCCAGACTGAACAACCCCAACTCTCTCAGCCTATGTTCACAAGAGGTGCTCCAGCCACACTGATCATCTTCGTGCCCCTCCTCTGGACCTGTCATGTCCTTCTTATGTTGGAGACTCCAGAGCTGGAGGCAGTACTCCAGGTGGGGTCTCATAAGAGTGGAGCAGAGGGGCAATATCCCCTCCCTCAACGTGCTGGCCATGCTTCTCTTGATGCAGCCCAGGATACAGTTGGATTTCTGGGCTGTGAGCGCACACTGCTGGGTCATTTTGAGCTTCTCATCCACCAACACCCTCAAGAACCCTTACACCAAACTTATTCTTAACCCAAAAGACTGCACAAGAAGTCAATTGCAACAAGAGGGAAACAAAAAAATATTATGACATTGGAAAATACAACAGAATCGTTGCAAAAAACAATTTTCAGGCAACTTCACTTGGGTTATCAGAAATAGGATTAGCCTGTGAAGAAAAGGAGGAAGACACGCTCTGCTGCGTATACCGTATCATGATCTCTGTGGAAAGAGACCTGGGAGTCCTGGTGGGCAACAGGATGACCATGAGCCAGCAATGGGCCCTTGTGGCCAAGAAGGCCNCACAATGATGTTTTACTATCTCTACCTTTAATTTTCTTCACTGCAGTGAAAGATGTGCATTGTTTCAAGGAATGAAGGTTATTCATAATATTTCAGCACCTTAAGATTTGGTTTCATATCCTGCAATAACAGTTCAGGCTTGTCTGTTCTGTTGGCTAGGCTTTAAGCCTTTAGTTACAAACATTTCAGATCTTTCTAACTAACTATATTTGGTTTCCCAGTTGGAGTAAGAAATTTACTTAATAACTGTGTTTTGCATCTGGAGTTGTACTTCTCCGTTTTACTGCTCTACTCAGCATTATATTACTTTCTCTTTGTTTTTCAAACACCTGCCCCCCCACAACTCTGTTACCTATTGCTGGTATTTTCTCTGGCCATTTATCTGGATAAATGACTTTCATTTATCTGTCTGGAGATCGCCGACTGTCTTCTACCCTTTTGGTTCCTGCTGTATACGTACAGTATCTAATACTATCACACTCTTTGTTTTATTATCTATCCTGTGGTAGTGAACTCAAATATATCATGTCAGGTAAATAGGTTTTTTTCACTAACGTTCAGTAAGTTACTTAGGAAAAAAGCTTTCTTCACCTTTTTTGTAAGAAGCAGTGTTTGTTTGACTTGCTGTAAAGCTTAGTTTCTTCAATATGGCAATATGTATTTTGCAAGCTGGTTTTGTCCCCTCACTGAACAAAACCAGAAAGCATAAAGCAGCCTCACTTTACCTTATTACCTTGAAACATACTATGGTCATTATAGTTCTGAATTAGAGCAACAAGTTTAGCATTCCTACACTCTTAAATGAATTAATTTAGTTTAGCTTTCAAATCACTCAAGGCATGTCTTTAAAGTGGATGCAGTAAACACTAGCTAGCTAGGTCAAATTTTCTTCTAACACACGCAACCAACGCTGACTCCCATGAGCCACCAAATTGCCTCTGTGTTAAATGCTTCAAAAGTAATGTGATTTTAAAGTGCTTTAATGTGACTGATTTTATGTTATATTTACATGAATCCTAGGAAACTTCTAAATAAGGAAGAAAAATATATTTAAAGTTTATTTAACTTTCAAGGGTGATTTATGTTGTAAAGTACTGACCTGTCTTTTTTTTTCCCCCGCAAAGTACAGCTGAACTTCTTGTTCAAAACTTTCCAGTAAAGACACAAAAAGGAATATACAAAATACTACACAAGTACTTAAACACTCATAATTCTGCCCCGAAGACAGCATATATTTAATGATTGAAATAAAACTGTTATAATATCTAGGAAGCAGGAAGCAATTTGAATTTGCTTTCAGATTTCAGATGAGTTCAGTTTCTCTTTGTAATACTTGAGTCTAAAAATTCTAGAGATGTAATACCAAAGAAAAAAATTACCTTTTACAGCTGGATACACCCACAATAATGCTACTAATCAGGGAGGCTCCCAAATTCTGTGTGTCATGGTACAAAGCTTCTGCTGGACAAGGGGCAGAAAGGAGGGAGCATACCCTCTCCTATATTAACTTCTCACCATGTGTGTCTTGTGTTATTACTGGATTTGAAGTTTGGGGTTAAAAAAAAATACTTACAGTTTCGTAGGCAGATAACTTGGTGAATCATCTTTACTCCGAATGAGTTCATTGCATTTGTCAATTGTTTGGTAAACAGAAAAAGTGTCTCCAGTGCTATAAAGTACAGCTAAATTCTTGGCAACAAGTCGTCTGGTAGGAGGTCCTGGTGAATTGTTTAATAAAGAAGTCAATTGTTCAACCAGTTTCTTCTGGTTTTCCCTTATATCAGCCTGCAAATAAAATGAGTAACCAGTTAAACTTGAGTTAAATTTAGAAGTTAGTTAAAGATAATGAATGCTAATTCTCTTTACTTTTCATTATTACCATTGTGACACTCTGACATTCTTAATTAAAGATGAGTGTTTTATTGCACGCTTCTACTTAAAGAAAAGCCATCTCAAATACGTGAATATATTATTCTTATTTTTTAAAAAAATCACATTTTTCAGAGCATAATTCTTTCTAGTAGCATTTCAGAAGTATTTTCCCTATGTCACTTGAATAGTTATAACTTTCTAAAACAAAATTTTCATTTCTTGCTTCTTTTATGCCTGTTTTAAAAGAAAACAATTCATAGAAATAGTCATTTCAGTAGCAAAGAACTTTAGCAGTTTCAAGAAGTTCAGCATCAGAAAGAACTCCCCTGAAAATAATAATCTATTTTAGTCTTATCATAATTTTATAAAATGCTCTTTAAAAAAAAAAAAATCAAGAGCCTGGCACTGTATTTCATTTACGTATTTTAACACAAATAACTCTTAATAGCATTATCTAGGTTGGTTTACTGTTAAATATCCATATATGCCACTTAATATATGCTAAACAATGAACCAAACAATTGGACAGTTGGCTGGAAACAGACCTTTTATCATCTGTTCAGGAAAATAAAAAAACAAAAGTGAAAGATGTTACATTCTTGCTTGCTGGAGAACTACAAAATAATTGTGCCATGCTAGATGGAAGCATGACTGCTATTCTTCACCATGGGGTTGCAAAATCTCACTGTAATAGTCTGAGTTTAAAAAAGTTAAAATATTCACTTCATGCTCATTTCTCAAATTCCTTTCACTGGACAAGTGGCTCTGTCACTTGAAGAGCTGTGATCAAGAACTTGTAACATTTAGAAAGTTACTGCTAACACTGAACATACTTGTATTATGTGTACGTAAAAGACATGATGCAAATGAAACTGAATACCGCTCTTTGTTTTCAAACAAAATAACAAAAAAGACAAAGAGAAACAGCTTTATACTGTGCTTTTCTTCTCAAGTCTCATTATACTTACTCTGCTAGTCACTGGTAAAAGTTTTTCCAAAAACTGCAACCATTCAAAAATGAACTCTGCTTTTTGAAATCCACCAAGCTGGTTATATGCTTCTTCATTCAGTAGTAAACTGTGAGCTAACTCCATTCCTTGAACTTTTCCTCAAATACCGTGGAATAAAAAAAAACAAAAAAAACAAACCCCAAACCCAGAAACTGTGTTAAGCGATCAGGTTTTCTTCCCCATTAATATGTGGTGACTGAATCAGAAGTTTAAACACCTAAACAGAAAAAGAAAAAAATTACTAGAGTCAGAATCATACTATATTTATGCTTGGCTTATTCAAACTCAACTTTCAAAGGAAATCTTAAAATTGGAAAGAAAAAAAAGATTACAATAGTTTTATTTAGGTGGCTTTAGTAATACTTAATGGTTTGGGAAATGAGATAATGGTATTAATGTAATATAGAAATTAAAATTAAATATACTTCAGAAAAATCACAGGAGTTCTCACTGAACAACTATTTTCATCTTATTTTGCATGAAGTGAGGTTTACTAGTACTTGATCACATATTTACCAGAAAGGAATGATCAACTGGCCCCAAATATAACGACTTTTGTGACCTAGAATTAAGTGCAGCAATAGCAGTAACCTACATCTAGCAAACTCATACTATTTATATTCACAAATAGAAATGCTAACACCTTATTCAAACACTTTATGTGTTCTCAGTGCCAAGCAAGGCATAAAATAAAAACAGAACTTAATTGCTGAACAAACCTCTAATGCTGTCTTTTTTCAAAAAAACCCCCACGCCTGAAAAAAGGATGGTTTCAGAAATTCCAAGTTCAAAAGAAATTATATTTTACTTATGTGTCTCAGACTATTTTGGGAATTTCCCACATTGTTGACAGGCTTAACTAGAAGCAGACCAAGATGAAAAATACTTACAATGTTAATTCCCCTCTCGCCCCCCCCCATTTAAATACCATATAGCCTCAAACTATAAAATATAATATTGTGTAGGCTTTGCAAACAAAAATAGTCAAGGAGATTCCGGTAAAATGTCAACTGTGTTTTAAACTCCCAAACAAATTATCCTTTCCAGAGGTCACCGAGTCTGCTGAACACGCATTTTTTTCCTATGCAGTAACAATATTATAGTGTAAAATGATCCATCAAACAGTAAATGAGCAATACAAAGCAGTGGTAAATAATTCAGTACTCGGGCTGTCATCAAATGCACAGCAGAAGGTTACCTTTACTACTTTCTACACATTTTTTAATGTAAAGTTTACTCAGAAAGGAAATTAGTCATATCTAATTTACTATAATGAACTGTCACTTCAAATCTACCTGAAATACCAGGCAGCTTGACAAGGCATCACACTATAAAATGACAATCAGGAGATAAATATACATACCTAACTGTATCTATACATATTTTATCTGCCTAAGTACATAGAGATGTTCATTATTTAGCAGTTATCTCACTCCTAGAACGCTCACAGACCTTAACTCTATCCTCACATTTTTTGAAATGTACAAAAAAGTAGGATTATGTATTTCATTGAATATTTAGTAGTGTTTCATCACTGCTCAGCAGGAAATTACACGGATGGGTCACAAACCCTCCTTTTTACCTCACCAAAGGCCTGTCCCAATGTCAAGTATATCTAAATCACCTACTGCCACAGTACTGATTCAACTTGTGTAGAAAGCTGATAATTTACAACTCAAGCTGTTTTCCCCAACTGAAAAAAAGAACACAGATCACTTACCCAGCAGATAATTTCTTTTCATTGTGAAAACTGTCTCTCTGCTGCTCCAAGTTCTTGGATAAACGATGTCAAGAGCTTGATTTTCTAGAGAAAGAGTTAACACAAAAATCTTTTTAAAAAAAGCACATGAAATACAAGTGTCTGTTTTATAAAAAAAAAAAACAACAACCCAAACCCCCAAGAATTACAAAGGCTTGCATACTGACAATTTTTATTAGTTAACAGCTCACCAAAAGGCACTGAACTGGAATTCCATAAATATTATTACCCGTTTATATGTTGCATTTGAATTGGGCAGACCCATCGTATTCACCATAAAATTTGATTCATTTAACCACCTTTCTTATTTGTTTTATTAACTCAGATTAAATCTAAACCAAACAAATAAAAGCAAGCTCAAATAGTGTAATACCACAATTATCTTCTAGAAAGATTACTTCAGTGCCTTCATCAGACCTACTTTACTTCAGTGTATCTCAAATAGCATAGGTGGAAAATATTTATTGTATTAATCTGGAATGCTATCATGAATGACCACGTCCTCATTATTGTTATAAACAATACAACAGCACACATGTCTAAATGAACAACCAGTGAAACTGGCAACGGTGACTCAACTGTTCTGAAATATTCATGTACAATACCACGGATACAAAAAGACATGAGGATTATCAATCCATTCTCCTAGCTCCCAGATATAATATTAATATTAGAATCAATGGGCAAAAACATTTCCCTTTAAACGTCATTCAACTCGAACTTAGTCTGGCAGGACATGAAATACAGGTTGTATGCTATTTTAAATGCAACTGGTTTTCGATCGCTCTCTAAGAGAATGAATTTGAGAACAAATTACAAATACATGTAGATTTCAAAGTAATCTAAACTTCTTTCAGCCTGGGGAACCAGGCTTCAGCCTGGCCAAGAGAAGGCTCAGGGGCACCTAATAGCAGCTGTCACAAGGGAGGAATATCAAGAAGATGAAGACAGGTTCTTTACCGGAGTGTACAGAAAGGAATAATACCAGAAGTATGATAAATTTAAGTGGGGAAGGTTCCAATTGGATAGAAGAATAAAAGATCTTCACTGTAAGGATTATCAGCCGCTGGGATGGATGCTTAGAGGCTGCAGAACACCCTCAGGGGTTTCTACAACTGGACTGGGCAAAACCCTAAGCTGCCTGCTCTGAACTCAGAGTTAACCCTTCTTTGAGTGAAAGATTGGATAAAAAGACCTCCTAGAGCCCCTTCCAACCTGGGTGGGCCTACATTTTGTCATCTGTCCTGCCCACAACTCACACTGCCAACATATATCCTTCTGCTAATGTAAGTCAAAGGTAAAAGTTTATGCTGTTACACTGAAGTTATTACTGCAGCATGTTTCTGTATGTCACACTTTTACCGTATAGGCACGTATTTGTAAAAATCAATTGGAAGTACTTTTTTGTATATTTTTTTTAGGATTTGCATAGTCTAAATTAAAAAAGAAAAATGTTATGGTGTAGTTGCCGAGCTTTATAATGAACAACTGCTACTATGGCTGGAAACACTATCATTTCTCAGAGGAAAGACTCTATCAGTTCCGAATTACAGAGGCTGATTGTTCATTATGCAAGATTTAGTTTTGTAGGAACTGAGAACTAACCATCCAGGAAAGAAAAAAATAAAAAAGTCACAGACCTGATCTTTCCAGTGCTGGCCAACAAGTAAACCTTAGTTACAGGAAGCTATGTAGAAAGCAGTATACTCTCCATTCTGTCAAAAAACCCCTTACTCCAAACACCGACTGAGACTTCCTGTAGTGAGTTGTAAGTCTGCATACAGGAGATTCTTATGAAGCTTCAAAAATAGTAATATAAAAAGGGCACAGGCACACAACCTTGCAGGAATGTAGGGAATCAAGCTTTTACTGCAGCGTATTGGCTTTAGTCAGACTGGAGAACACCTCAAACGGCGCGGTGCTTACAAGACTATGCAAAACAGAACACAAGCACAGGACGTGGGGATGAGCTGGGTTTGATTAATATTAAATACACTCTATTTATGCATGCAGATGTTCCTAGGCAATTTCTAAGTGCAGAAGGAAACATCGAGCGTAAACACATACACTCCAGACACGGGTGCAACTCCGCACTAAGTCGAGGCATGGCACAGCCACACGTTGGGCTCGGCAAGCACCATGAAGGACTGAATGGTATACCAGCCGCGGCGGGTATTACAGTGTCTTCAACATCCTCAAGCACTAGTAAATCAATGTAAGTATGAGCTAAGCATGTAAGCATGCATCGTATTTACATGAAACCCATATTTAAAAGCCTTGAATTATTTGAAAGTCCTCTTCTGCTAGCATTACTATTTTGATCCTTCTCAATCTGGAGAAACAAATGTGAAATGTCATTGAATGGGACACATACTATACAATCAACAAAAATGAAAAGGCAAGCATGGCTGATGAAAAAAATCTGAATTTTCTAGCTAGCATGATGCACCATCCTTTTGGTTTTGTCTTTAGATAACTGAAGTAATGACAAGATTTACTTTCCCATCAATGCTACAGGTGCAGATCAATCAAAAATCCCTCTTTTTTTCTTATAAGGTAAGTTTATTTTACTTTTATACTATGCTACAAAACTGTCACAAAGATTTATTGGACAGGCAGAAGTTGTTCTTATGTATTACTGATGAAAAATTTTTCATTTGCCGACTGCCAATTTGGCAAGCGGGATTGTTCAAGACTGATCAGAAAAGAGCTCAGAAAAGCTCTTAGAACAAGCACTACATGGAATGCTGCCTTGTAAATTGAAAGGAATACAGGGTTAATCAAGCACTAAAAGGCAACAGCAACTGAGTTTCTAAAGTTCCTGAAAACCGCAAAGGGGAGAAGAAAGCGATTTGTAGTCATCTTTAAAAAAAAAAAAGAAAAAGGTGACTGAACCAGGGTAATAGCTGCTGATCTGAATAACTGCCTTTAAAACATGAGAACTAAGAGATCACCCATGACACAGTTATAACAGAGCAAAAAAACCAAACAGATCTATTTTGTGTACCAGGTTTGTTCAGAGATCACTAATCCCGTCAGGTTTTAAGACTTGAGGGAAGCATTTCACACACCGTTGTTATTTCTTTCACATGGAAGTCTAAGACAAAAATGAATACATAACAAATTAAAAGCTATGAGCAATAGTGGCAACTTAATGAATTTTACTTTCCCCCTTCCTTCCACCCCATGGCATATTTTGTCTCTGCATAAAAGAAAGAAAAGAACAGAAAGTGACCTGCAATTAACTAGACTCCTAACTGATCTCTCATTCAAGCAAGATGAACACATTACTAATAGAAATTGCCACACAGATCAAGTATGTACTTACAAAAGCATTTTCTTTTAAGATTTCTCACATTTGATCAATCTGTCATTGTTACAGCAGTTTGTCTCTCTTTGCTAGGAACAAGTGCTGCTCAAGCAGAAATCAGATCAACCTGAGCTCTCTGAGCATGACACTCGGACAAGGCTCCAGTACACAATCTAGATGATGACCTAGGTGCTTCACATCTACTACGTAATGAAGAAAATAAAGTGCTGCTTAACTTATCTTAATAATAATTACTTAGTTTTCTAATTTCAAAAGCATTAAAGTAATTCTGCATTAAATCTGATATAAAGCATAAAGATAATAAACCTGTGGATTCAATTTTGTACCACAGACTAGTCTAGCAGAGACATTATACTTCTAAGAAATAATCACTGTTAGTCATTGACAGTAACAAGTAATAGTAAAAAAATGAACAATGAGTAATAGTAATGAGTAAGATGAAAAAAATGACCAGTAATAATTACCAGCGTTTTCATAACAGCTGCCATTGGGCTGACTACACAATCAATGCCATAATCATCACACTGCTGAAAAACAGAGCTGAAGCACGTTCATTAGCTTCAAGTTGTTTTTCACCGCATCACAGTGGTATTTTAACTGTCTTCAAATTCATGGCTTTTTGCTCCGAAAGCAAGATTTATTTTCATCTATCTAACAAGCGACCCAATACAGTTAAGAGAAAGCCTTCCAGCCTGACATGTTTAGTTCTGGTCGTTAACAGTTCAGATCAATGTTACTCCTGCAGCACTGTTTTAAAAGTTTAATGGGATGATCGTTACACCCATGCATCTGAGCTGACTGTGCGGCAAGAGGATCGATGCCCAAGCCTGCGTCAAGCCCGTGCACATACCTGCTTCGAGCCTCTCCCAAACACCAAGAGAACTCCAGCCCAGCTCCCTCGGGCTTACTTCTGACAGACAGACCGAGGGTGACGTTCTTTTTGCCAGCTGGGCTGAAAAACCACCTTAAAGCACCCGCCAAATTCAGCTATTAATGAATGAAACATGGACCAAAGTCCAATAGCTACAGCGTGTCATTTATGCGAGCAGGTAAACATAAGGAGGCACCGAGGGCTGGAGAAGGCAACAAGCCCAGGATCAAACTCCCGGCAACTTCCAACAGGAGATCTGATTGACCAGGGAATGAAGGATTGAGTTATCTTCAGCTGTAACTTAGACAGAATTTATAGCATGCATAGAAATAATATAATTTAAATAAATTACAATGATAGAATCTCAAAGATTTTATAAGAAATAAATCTGGTTATTTCAGTGCCAAGAGCTAAAATCCCAGCTCAGATGAGCTGGGAGTTTAGACACTGGAAATACTACTGGAGCGGGAACATTCAATATCTAGAAAAAGGTATTTATTATTACTCAAAAGACAGGGCAGCCTTTTTTTACTTATTGACCCCTACAAACTATTACCGACTAACACACAGAAGCAGAGTCTGCCTCAAAATTGCCAGTAAGAGAAGGCAAAGCAAAATAAAAGCCTCAGCATAAGTACGTCAGTACCCCAGCATCTTTGTGTGCCAGGATGCTCGGTGTTCAGACAACTTGCGCCTTTTCTCTAACATATACAGACGCCTTACATTTTTGGCTCCGCGGAGCCCCGTGAAGCAATGGCAGGTAAC
Source organism: Rhinoptilus africanus (assembly GCA_013400135.1). Taxonomy (NCBI): domain Eukaryota; kingdom Metazoa; phylum Chordata; class Aves; order Charadriiformes; family Glareolidae; genus Rhinoptilus; species Rhinoptilus africanus. Next base: position 114,934 of record VXBO01010038.1, read on the forward strand.
AACATGGACCCCTCTGTGCACACTTTATGTTCAGCAGTGCTAATCGCTCTCGGCCTCTCATTCAACTGAAAAAAAGCTGCAAATTTCATGTGCCCTTTCAGTGCTTTCTTGCAAATCTGGGGCATTTCAGCACCAAGACACCAAGAGAAGGAGGAAGAGGAGACAGAAGGAAAAAAAAAAAGAAAAAAAAAAGGAAAAAGAAGAAGTTAACTCCCCTGAAGACTGACTGTTTCTTTAGCCGAAGTACTGGTATGGCGAATTGATTAAACCCTTGATGAGGAGGACTATGAAGAGGTTATGAAAGCAGAGCCCAGTCTTTCAATGCATGCGCGCACACACATGCGCTTCAATTTATCAGTGATCAGCCTCACCAGTTTGGACCAAATTACTCCTTGGCATCAGACTTGACTGCCTTTCATCCAAAATTAATATACTGCTATAAGAATGCCAGGTATTTTGCAGCGTTATGTTATATTGGTCAGCAGTGGGGAAATTTGAAGCCAAGCAGGGAGAAGATGGGACTAACAGTGACGTTGTTCAACAGCAGCTTTCAAGAACAAGTCACAAGGGAAAGTCATCACAAGACCACAACCCAGAGCACACACAAACAGAATACCAGGCCACAGAGAGGAAGGTCCAAGATTTTAAGACTTTTAAATCAAGCAGAACTGTATGTCTTAATATCAAATTTCAGGTGCACTGGCATGTGAAAAACGCAGCAGATAGTAAATCTCGCAGTTGATTTCTCATATGTTTTATTACATATTCTGTGCTATGAAGGGATAACAGATCAAGCTATCTTCCTTTTAAAATAAAAATACATACACGCTTGCATCACATGCTTATCCCAAACAGCAAAAAGCAATAAAGAATCTGTTTGAGTAAGTGCAACAAAAAATAGCAGATTATTATACAACCATCCATTTCCCCTAATTACCGCTGAAGATTTCAGACTAGGGCAACTTCCACTTAACATTATATTTCTTGTGTGCAATTATCCAGCTTAGAAGCATGATTCTGAAATCACAGATGTTGAAACAAGACCCCTTTCTTTCAGGCTCTCCGCTTAACAGTCTTCTGGATGAAGCAATTTGCCCAAGGAAAACTACTCATCTATTCTAACACTGAAAATTTGGTAGCATTTACTCGGGGACTTGTTAAAAGATGTAATCCAAGTGCATCCTTCATACATTGCACCTTCCATGTAGGTCTTGCCATGTTCACACAGCATTTCATGCTGTCCTAAAGAACAAATTCTCGGGGAGCCCAAACAGAACTGTTGCTAGTTTCTCAGCTACTTTCATCTGTGTTGCAAAACAAAAGGGCTGTATTTTGATGGTTTGTGAACAATGATGCCCATACAAAGTCTGTGTTTCCTCCCTCAGGAACAGTTCTAAAGGACTGGTTTTCCTAGTGAAGTGCTTATCAAACGTTACTGATTTCCAAGTTTCAGAAGAACTGTCCTCTATCTGAAAAAGCAACAAAGCTTAAAAGCAACAAAGATCTAAGTGAAATCTATCAGAAATCTTGTTCTGGGCTTACTGGTTTAAAAAATATTCACACAAAGGATGTGACCACCCACAACCCTCATACATAGCGGTGACATTGATAGGAACTACAACACAATATACATTTGCTGAAGTGTGAAAGAAATGACAAGACAATGTCTTCTAGGAATGCTGAGTGATTTCTGTGAAGTTTTGAGGACAAAGCTTGACATAACTAGAGAAAAAATACCCTGAAAAACGCGCCTGGAAACACAATAGCTGTTTTAGCAATGCAAAGCATTCAACACATTTTAAAAAAACTTAGATTTTGGAAGAAATTCATTCATCGTGTTAAAAAGTACACATACTTTGCTTTCGTGTTCCTATCATCACTTTAATCTTTATTGCCAGACAAGAAGAACTATTCCAGGAAACCAAGAATCAGCTACATTCAGTTATTGAGAGAGAGAAACCAGCCGTTTCCCGAGCTCCACAGTAGGCACTGCTGGTATACTGTGTTCCCCCTCACATCCACAGCTCTTGAATATCAGTCATATTAATTTCTGCAAGTTTCAGTCAAAAGGTAAACTTAGCTCCCTTACAGGGACCTCAGAACTTCATTTTATTTACAGACAACTCAGCAAACTGCATTAAAACAATTAAGCAATGCTTCTAACACAAAAACAGCATCATATCTGGAAGACTGATTCTGACAAAGTGAGTTTTAAAGATTCCCTCCCCCCCAACACACACAAATTGACTAAACTTCAAAAAGCAATAGCTAGCTTCAGTCTGAATAAAAATGCATAGAATGCTTTGGTTTTATTTCTTTGCAGGTTTGAAAGCTGATGTGATAGCAAGGCAAGTGCATAAAAGTCACAGAAGTACAAACATCCACCTAAATCCTAACAACGCTTTCAATATATGTCTGAACACAGCTTTATTCCTGACAATGTTGTAGACAATATTGTTTGTCTAATATAGACAAAATATAGCAAACTGAGTATATTGACAGGGTTTTTTTGGTCACAATGACAGTTCCACGAAATTAACTCCTTTGTTAAAATGTTAAATTGACTTACAGCAGGTGATACATAAGCTTATGGATAATCCAAAGTGCAGGGTGATGTTAGTTACCAATTTGCCATTAAGGTAAACGCTGAATCCAGTCTAGTTTAGCAGTAAATTAAACCACAGGAAATTTTTGCTGAACACGTCCTGAAATTCTGGAAAAGTACACTTATTTTTCCTGAAAATCATTACAGCTATCATAGTACTAGCTTAACTAGTGTTATGACTAGACTTCAACTGCACTGAAGCATGCGAACACAGAAATTCAGCAGCAGCAGAAGCCCTCACAGGTGCAGGCTCTGCAGGAGGCTTGTTTGGCAGATCAGAGACCACTATCTGGGCATAAACCACTAACATACCTCACTGCGATGGTTGGTTCTCTAAGTATTTTAAATGGGTGCTCCCCAAAGAAAACCCCAAACCAGCTCAACAAAATGTAACCTCATAGAGATTTCATGCTCTTTTGGTTTGTGATGAAGATGTAGACGTACTTCATGTCTTTTTTAAGATTCTTCTTCCTTATAAACAGTAAAAAATGTAACGGTAAAAACTGAATAGAAGAAACATCCCACAATCTGAAAATGTTTTTGTAAGAAGGTGTTTCTAACCTCCTGCCTCATTAGGATGTTCTGCATTTTAAAACAGGAGATTATTCTGCATTGATTAACACAGTTTTTGGTATGTTGGGATACAACATCGTGAACTACTCAGTAACTCAGATATTTTACTGACAATAAAACCAATCCTCTGTTCAAGAATCAAGTGCAAGTTTTCAATATATCGCCAGACTTAGTGTAATACTAAACTGGTTTTCTCCCTCCCCCACCTCCTTTTCATTGTGTCAAACCATCAGGAAATGGAAAAGAAACCCAAACTTCAGTCAGCACACAACCAGAAGTAACCTATCTTCTGGGTCTCATTTCCTGTTTCATACATGAGTTGAGAACATCACACACCATGTGGCAAAACACTAAAACATACAACGTAGCTTGACTATTTCTGAAGACAGGGAAAATATTTCTGGCATGGGAAACTGAAATGAAAGTTTAGTACAATTCATGGTCACAACTATAAATACTTGACACTACTAAATTAAAACCCAAACTTAAAGAAACACTACAAATAATGTATCCAAAGCTCCAGAAATATCAAATTTCATACATAAAAGCACAAAGCTGGACACGCCTTTACTAATCTGCCTTCCTCTTGTCACACTTCCACCCATATCTCAATAAACTTTACTCTTACTTCAACTAAACTTAGGACATTTACTACTCTCTCTCTCACTCCAAAATGTCAACACGAATGCAACTTTCTGGGTTTTACATCCCTGTGCAGAGTTTTTACAGGGTATACGGTGGCGACTTGCTCATTGCCCGACCTGGACAGCTACGAATTCAAACCGCAAAAGCCTGGAATAACATTTCTGCTTAGCAGAACGCCCCACACTGCGACCCTTCGCCCCTAAGATACCCTTCTTTAAAAGGATGTACAATAACACAGAAATAAAATCAGCCCCTAAAATGCAAGTGAACGCCAACCCGTCCCCGCAGCCCCAGACTCGGTATTGAGGGGCACCAGGCAAACGCTTACCCCGNGGGAGGGGACGGGGCGGGCGGTGCTGCGGGAGCCGCCGGGGCTCTGCCTCACCCTCCCACCCGGCCGGCTCCGGGGGTGATGGAGCACTTTTCAGGCGCAGGCCCGGGGCCGCCCCCGCCCCTCAGCGAGCTGCCCGGCTCCCCTCGGCCCTTCCCCCCGCCGTCACACAACCCCGAGCCCCTCCGGCCCG
>VXBO01010038.1:119518-135767 GCA_013400135.1 Rhinoptilus africanus
GCACCCACCCGTCTGCGCTGCGAGGAGAGGCCCCCGCGACAGAGGCCCCCGTGTGCGCGCAGCCGCGGGGTGTCGGCAGGGAAGGCTCCAACCCCCCCGGAGAGGGGATCCCGGCTCGGGGGGGGCGTCCGCCACGTCTCTGCCTCGGGCAGGCCCGGGCCCCTCCAGCGTTTTCACCTGCGCTTTTTATTACCGCTTAACGGCTCCAACGGAAAGAGGTTGCGACACCGTCGGGAGTGACTTCTGCCCTTGGAAATTTTCATACGGGAATTCACCGGTCGTGAGAAAATTTCTGCTAGGGGGGGATTTCCTGAATCCTGCCATAAGAGTTAAACGTACCTGTCTTACTAAGGGGAAAACATACGTCTCAACAACTTCTTAGTTTAACAATTCCTGGTCACAACTATAAATACTTAACATTACTAAATCTAAACCCAATCTTACAGTCATCTTACTGTAGTTTTGTAGCTGGTGCATGTCCATGTCTGGACTGTTCTTGCGTCCTACCAAACACCTAGCAGAGCAAACTGGAAGACAGATGCCAGGTCCGGTTTCTGACAGCAAGAAGTTAGTTTGGTAGGAGGCAGATGTTCTGTTTTAATTCTGCTACCTTAGCCGCTGCTACAAAGTTGAGGAAGAAATAATGCCTTCTGGAATTAACGACTGGTTTTGACTAGACAACAAATCTTAAAGATGATCTTTGTCTGCTTATTCCCACAGCGCGTCATCGGTTAAACCTCAAAGTAGGAAACTAAGATTCCTCTCCACAGACTGGGTTCTCCGGGGCCATCTTCTTTGAAGTGGTGCAAACCGTCGTGGGGAGGGAATAATGCCTGGGATGCATAAGTGTAGGAGCCGAAATTGTGTCCAGCCCTTAACATAAGCTTGTAATTAATCTCCAGATTGCTTCAACATGTAAAGTTCACATGCGTACGTGAACATCTGTATTCAGTCACGTAGATGATACCACTGAGGAGTAATTCAAAGAGTGCACACAGAACTGCCTGATGAGGTTCTGCTATAGATGCCAAGAGGCAGAGCACCAGGCTGCATTACCGTATATGGACACTGGTTTCATTTTTACTAAATCTCCTGTGATAAAGAAACAGGAGCGTTGATGCAATGACCTTTTACAAAAAAGTTCTGCCAATGGATGTGGTAATGAAGAATACATAAATGCCTCATACCTGAAGCAGGAAACTATTTCCATAATGTATTTCACAGAAATGAACTCTGCAAACTCCTGCTGGTGTAAAGGTGTTAACCCCTGGTATCAAAAACAACGTACACCCCCAGGAAAGAGTTATTTGCTCAGTTAACCTCATTTTCATCAGAAGAGGAGTTGCTGCTGCTCAGCATAAAGCGGTTTGGCATCCGACTTGTGAGAAAGGTCAACTGAACAATTTATATTCAAAGACTGTTGGTGCTATGGTGTTTTACATAATGAGCTTCAGAAAAACAAAGGCTGCTCTCTATCTGACAGTCCTGAGGTAATGGAAAGACCTGGTAATGTTTCTGAAGGATTGATCGTGTTTAGCTCAGAAAAAACCAAACCCAAATCTAGAATAATTTTGAGATGAATATTGCTGTGATGATCACTGTTACGCCTGTTACTCACTCTGTTGTGGTAACAGGCAGATACCCACTCAAGAGTAGTATCTCCTAATGCTGAATGTTAGGTGAGCACAGGGCAAGATGAAACACCATCAGTAAGAAACACGGTCTTGCTCAGTTCTTCCAGAGAACGATCTCTCCCAGCCCCCAATATACACGATACCAGCTCTAAGTAACGCTGTGTTAATGCTCAGCTCCTACAAATCAGTTGGAGTAACAGGAGATACTGATGGAGGATGCTCCTTCCATCTCCGGGTACATTGGCTTTAGGGTTGCTCTGTGCCAGCAGGGCTTACATGAGGGTAAGAGTCTGTATTTATTGGATTTATAGCTAACCTTGATTCTTTAATAATGCTTTTTTTCCTCCCCAAATTGGTCAACAGAGTGTTAACCATGCACTGATTCACATTAGCATCTACTTCAGCAGTAATGCATGCCATATTTATCTTGCCCCTTTTCAACCTGAAATAAAAAAATATTGTCAAAAAAGTTAATAGTATTTTGTTCTAAAACAGGCAAAAATAGGACAATTAAATGTATTCACCATGTATTAATTCAATTTCCCCTTTTCCCACTAGTCCTGACTGAGCTTCAATAGCAAATTACTTAATAAAATAAGCAACTGGCAAATAATTGCAATGCACAATCCTACTGATTAGTCTTATTAGTCAGTCTATTTTGGTAAAGTGGGTTGACTGATTTAGAGCATGAATCAGTTCTGCCATACAAATCCCAGTCGTAGCAGAATATCTATACAGTCACGTATGCCTCTGAGCTACATATTTTCCTTCTTACAGCTTTATAATCCTCAGTGCCTCTAGAGGAAAAGAATGTATCCTTCCAGCTCAGTGGGACTGTCTATGCATGAGTAAGAATCGCAGGACTAGGGGTCTGATTTAAAGCAGATGGAACATCACCAGGTAATTACATAGCAAGTAAAAGCAAATTACATTATATTTAAAAATCAGTAAGAAGGAATGTCTTCAGATTAATTATAGGATTAAACATTTCTTTTTACTCTATTTTTGCAATTCTACTGTGCAGTCAATATACCCATTTAAGTGCAGAGTCTGACTGTTAAGGTGTGATTCTGCGGACAGTTACACCATCAGAAACAGACAATTTACAATTGGCTTTAATCTGAGTAAGGTTATTCATCGGCCTATAAACTTTATAATATGCTCATTTCTAGAACTGCAGCAGCCCTTAGCATCCATGGCTGTCCATCGGTGCTCCTTCGGTTGAGACACTAACTATGCAAGTGCTTCTAACCCCCACAGTGAAACATTTGGGTCCCTGGAGTAGCTGCCTTCCCGAGGCACGTAGAATCCAGTACAGTTTGGTCTGCCCTAGCTTTTGCAAAGCCTTAGTTACAGATCTCTCTATTTTACGCATTGAATATCGAAAATATATGAGTTTATTTCATGCTTAAATACTGCTCGACTTCTTTTTATTCCCAACACAGTTGCTTTTTGTACTATCACAAAATACAAGGCCTGAACTCCTGCCAAGCAATTACACAGTCCTGCTGTTACTTTTAATCCTAAAATGTAAATAAAAGTATTACGCAGGCCTAGATAATATTAGATAGAGCTACCAAAATGGAAGTGGGAAATACAAAAGGGAAACAAGTCCTATCAAAACCATGACACATACAAACATCTCAAACAGTTCAACATGTGAATATATGATCAATCTTCTCTGGTAAATATGAATAATACACTTTTGTAAATTTTTAAATTAAATACCTGAAGAATCCTGGATAAAGTATTCTGCCAAGAATTAGCTGAACACTAATGAGATACAGATATGGATTGCCAACTGAATATTAAGGCCAAGAATCTTCTGCTTTTGCTCTTAATCCAAAACCTACATTGCAATCTCTTTTCTAACGGAGCCCATCTAAATAGCCTTAAGCTCCTTACATGCACATTTTTAATACATACTGATGTAACAGGGCATATATTGTGGCACTGACACAAGGAAACAGAATTAAAGTGAATAGAAAGCAATCTAAAATTCACAGTAACAAGACACATAAATACATGTGAATTAGAACAGTGCAACAGGAATACCATTTATTTGCTTCTCCATGCTGCCTGGGCCATTCCTATTTTAGAAACAGTGTGGGGTGTTACTTGTAGTGACAACATGCTGTTCATCGGGGTACTCAAAGTGCTCTGTGGGTGTTAGCTCAAGTCACATTTGTGAGGAGGTAGAGACAGGCAAACTCCTGCAGCTCCAACAAAGGTGAAGAGAGGTGAGAGCGTGCTGCCTTCTGACGCACAAAGAAGAAAAGAGCTGATTTCTTGCCTTTAGTAAAAGAGGGGAAAAGCAGTGGTTTTAAACCTCTTTTCCTCCCGTTTTCACTCTTTCTTTGTCTCACAGATGGAAAAAGTGGAGCAGAAAATTGCTTTGCCCAAAGCCAGGCACTGGCAGTAATTGCACTAGCGGACAGCATTGGTTTAAATAGAAAATGTGCGATACATTCATACTATTCAGGCTATTCTAACTGCTGTTTCTTTCTCTTGCCCACATACACCATTTACTTTTCAACTGTGGCTGCACAGCACTTTTGGTAGCAGAATCTTGTAGGCATTCCCAAATTCTGAGTTGCTGTCAAGGAACTTAAGGAAAATAAGAAGGAATAGGTGATCCCAAATGCATTAAATTCTTAAGGGAGAGTTTCAAATTTTGGTTGCTGTTTTCCCAAGAAAGAGATAAAAGAGGCATCTCTGATTTCTATTCTCGTCCAGCAAGTATGATCCTGATTTCTAATACAAAGCAGGTGGTGGATCTCAAGGGGAGTCCAGCCTCACTGTGCTGTGCAATACACTAAACGTGGCGATAGTCACTGTTTTGTTCAATGTAGAATCTGAAGTACCAACACATTCAAAAAAACCTTAATACCCATTTATTGGATGAGAATTGGAAGGCAAAGTAGTTAAGCCAGTGACATAGGGGTTTGGTGGCAGACCTCAGGTAATGCCTGTGGATGTCTGGAGACCGCTCTAGCCCTGTGTGCCGTACTGCCACTCTGGCTTCAGAAGAGAAACCGCGTGTGTTTGAAGGAGACCATGTAGCAAAGTAGAGACCACTGGAGTCTAAAGGCAGAAAATAATGGAAGCTTAAAAGATTCATACCTCCTTCCCTGAAGAAGCTGGTTTTATACCAGATTGAGGTTCACCAGATCATAGCTTTAAATCCGAGCAGATACCTCAGACTGACAGAACTGACTTTGCTCTCAAGGACGGGCTGAAGAGCAGTGGTTGCACCCAGTCACAATGAAGAACGAAACTTTCTTGCAGCTTTGGTAGTCAATGAGATGAGACATCACAGCTGCATGAAAGAACCTGATGCAAAATGCCACAAAGGCTGGCTAATACCCAGCAGCCCGCCACCAAGTGGGTGCCATTTCAATAGGGGGAAGCAACGGTCTGCAGGAGCTCTTATGTGCAAAATCTTGTTATGGGCAAAAAGAAACCCACTCTACGGGTAAAGTCACACAAAATTTACTGTTAGCATAATTCCAACCTTAGCAGTCTAATCAAAGAATTATTATTAATACAGGTCTAATTATTGCAGAAGAAGAAAGGAAATAAAAGTAAAGGAATTGTATAGGAAGTCTCAATAATAATCCTACGCATGCACTATCTAGTACTTACCCCTTCTCCTGGTGTCGTGCTTACCCTTTCACCTCCCTGTGGCTTCCAGCTGGTGCAGGGAGCACAGTGGACCATCAGCATTCAGAGTCCTGTGCCTGTAGGAGTATGATGTCTGTGTTTATGGTTTCTTCTTTCTCTCCTTTTTCCTCTTTTGGAATTAGCTCTCACCTGAGGTTTTTTTTACGTTTTCTAATAAAGTTTTACACCTTGCTTTTTCTTCACTAGTCTGCAACTATGTGCTTTTTATTTCATTTGTCTTAGATACTTGTTCTTTCTTCACTTTTTTACTCCCAAGACTAGTTTTGTCCAGCTCAGGGTCTGCATTTCCTTACCTGACCACTGGCAAGTTGTTTACTGCCTTGGGGTCTTCAGTGCTGGCCTGTGCCCCATCTCTTCTCGTCCATCGCCTCTACACTGCAGCTGGTGTCTTCTCGAGGTCGCTGCTTTTCTACCAGGCTGTTATTTCTGTACTCTGTAGCATTATGGTAGAGTCATAAATCTATCATTCTACACAGAATGACTACTTGTTTTCAATATCTCTATAAAAACTGTGGCTGCACCATACAAAGTTAAAGTAAACCAAACTAGCCAGAGTCCTGTCATTAGAAGAATTGTTGTTACAGCTAAATCAAGTAAAACCAAAGCTCCAAGAAGATGAGGGGAAGTTCAGACAAAGCACATGTGATAAGCCTCTGTCCTGACAAAGCCTGTGGACTGTTACTAGCCATAGCAATACAGCTGCAGCACTGTCACTAGTATTACTGGTCTGCGTGCTGTTCATTACCTTCCAATTCTGGATTAATACCGGTATGTTGCATACTGCACGTAGCAGCAGAGGTAACTATTTCCCCAAAGGGCATGAGAAAGAAGAAGCAGGAACAATGTTGACTAAAACGCGAGCAATCGCACCTCAACTCACTAGTTTTATGAGCACAGTTCAGAGTCCACGCGCGCTCGGCTTCCACACAACCGGGTGTGCACCCTGCAAACAAGGTCGCAAAAACCCAATATAACAATTACTGTGCGACAGCTGAGTTGGAGGCCACACTTGAATAGCATAATGATGACTCCTGATTTTATAGTTTGTTTCAAGGAAGTGGGGAATATTAAGTACCTTCCAATAGACATTCTCTAAGTATAGAACAGGATAATTATTTGAGCTTTTGTCTAGTTATAGAATAGAAACTATTTAAAGCAGTGTCAGGTCATCTGTTTTAAGCGTATATTCATGGCAGAAAAAAATAATTTTAATCAATTTTTTCATCAGGATGGTCCATCATGTTATTCAGAAGTGGCTTTTTTCAGTAAATGGATTGTGGATCAATAGTAGATATAAATAAAGCAGCACAAAAGGCACAGCATTCAACAAGCTGCCAGTCATCAATGCAGAAGACAGCAGAACTCAGCATCCCAAGTTGGATATGCAAATAAACCAGAAATGGGCAGATAATACACAAAGATGCCATCTTTTTAGAGAAACTCATGGGTTCTGTCTTGTCCCAAGAACCACTTAAACATATGTAAGTTTCCATGTGTTCACTAAACATTTTGAGGCTCATCCCTTAGAATTTGCAGAGTTCTTGAAATACGAAGGCTGAATTGTCAGGCTGCCAAAGATCTTTCTGGAGCCAGGAAAAAAAGAAAAAAATTAAAACCTGCAGACTTTGTCTTATACCTCACAGGATCAATTCTTGAGGTGTACTGAATGCTTGCAATTCCTGTAAGGTCAGTGAGAACTGGTATTACTCAGCACTTTTTAGGGTTTGGCCTCTAACAGAAAGAGGAATAAAAAAAGTTTTTTCAAGCACACGGATCATAATGAATTTGTATTAGTTATTCACATCAGGACAATCTTATTTAATTGTCGCTAGTGAGAACTTAGAATATGACTCATATTGCATCTATCATAACTGTTAATTATTAATGAATAAATGTCATTTGGGACCTAGCTAATATTTCCAGGCCATTTGTGTGAATAGTTGTTTTCAACTGTGAGAGTGCCAATTGCCAGGAATTCAGCATCCTTAGGTATTTCATAATTATTAACCATACATTATGTTAATCCGAAAAATCTCATTACTCTCTTGTCAAAACTATGAGCTTCGTATCTGTTCAAAAAATGTGATTCTCGTGGCACCGTTTAAGCCTGCAGATCACACATTCCGTTATGTGGTTTTTAAAATAAAGGTAAAAGGACAGAATATTTGTAACTCCTGACCCACAATTTAAGATTGCACAAGCCAGCGCTCTCACTAACCACGAGGTTTAACATCTTTTCCAGAAAAAAAATATTATTTAAATGGGAATTCTGAATAATTACTTCAAATTGTCTAATTTCACTTTGAACCCTTCTAAATTACTGACTCCAAAACCCATGATGCTGAAGGAAAAGAGAAACTTGACTCACAGGATGAGTGCACTTAAATCAGTTTTGAATTCGCCACATTTTAATATAGCTGTTCTGTTCTTAGTGCCTTACAAGGCAGAATTTCCCATTATAGCTTCTTAACACCATCTGTTAATCATGTTTATCACAGTACTGCATAGGAGGTCAGCTGGGAATGGGGCCCCAAACGTGCCATCACTGGATATAAAAGAAATATAAGGGAGTCTCTACTTGGCGGATTCAGCAGACAAAGAGCTGGAAGGAAGTAACAGGGGCAGAGGGAACAATGCGATGGCAGCATATATCGTACCATTTTTATTTTCATTTGAATGTTTCAGTCCTTTTCCCGGGGCTGTGTTCTGAAAGAATTGGGTAGACAACAAGACCAAGGTGACAAGGACACAGACCAAGCTACAGCAAGCAGCCCATCAAAACGCATCAGAGGAGATTGAGAGTGCAAACTTCAAGAAAGCAATTCGGTGGCACTGCCTTGACTTCAGTTTACAGATGCGCCTCACTTTTTCTTCCCTGGATAGCCCATCTTTAATCCTTGTACCACTTCAAGTGTCCCCACCTTACACGCTCTGGATGAGGAGGATGGACTTTCTTATTTAGTAACTCTCTCAAAGAGAATAAAATTCAGTGAATGTGTGCTTTCAAGACAAAAATTGACTCAGGAAGCCTGGGAACAAATAAGTACATCTACAACATTCTTTTTTAAACATCTATAAACTTTGCTTCCTCGAGCGTACTTTACAATAGGTAATACACGTAATACTCTTGTCGTTATTTTGTAGTAAGAAATGTATGCATTACCCCATTTTTGTTAATAAAGCCTTCCAAATTATACATCTTCATTGGATGAATCTTAACAATTTTAAGCACACTTCAGATGAATATGGACATAAACCACATACTTGTTATGGCAAATCCATCTCAGGCATCCTTCTATTTAATGAGATTGGCAACACCCGTGCAGATGAGTGAAAGTCTTTCTTCTACTGTACCTGCCAAACCATTTAAGTACATTAATGCTTAGAAATTAACAAAAAGGGACAATGATTGCAAGCCAGCACTGTATATAATTTATGTATTTCAAAATTCCATCAAGTGAGTGTAAGGTCCATTTGTATCCAGTTTTAACACCTGCCTGTTTCCGTATGTGCCGTGCTTGACGAGAACACCTGCTTCCACGCATTTGGCATTGGCAGCCAGTTCTTTTTCACACAAAGTCACGAACTGAGAATAAAGTTCCAGCCCTTTTTCTTTTTCGATGTTTGCATGGTACTGCATCTTTTTTCCCTTCAGTTTACCGCCTAGGGTAGCTTGTGGTATGATTAGCACATCGCCTGGTAAATCAAGAACTGAAACGTACTCGCCGCTTTCATTTTCACTTAATTTAACATTCAACAGCGTATTGACTGTAAATAAAAATAAAATAAGAGTTAGTGTAACTAAAGTAAATTAAATAGGACCTAGTATAACATCATAAACAAGATTCAACAAATATTGCGATGCATGACAAACTGTTCAAGTAAAAGAAACTGCTAATTAATGAAATGAAACGTGGGCAGTCAATAAATACTATTAACCAACTAAGATGCCTAAGTATTGTGAAGAATGTGACAGATATTTATATTAATATGATATGTCTAAAGAGTTGTTTTGGGGGCAAAGCAGTTGGCTGCCTGAAATCCTAAAGCTGATTCTAGTTGGGGCATGCCTAAAGGACCTCAGAATATAGTTAGTGACTCTAAGTTAATTGCCTGATAAATAGGCAACATTTGCACAACACTAGACATTGTAGGAGATAACAACACCTTCAGTGCACTCTGGAGAAGCTTCTGCCCTGATTGCCTTCTCATTCTGGCTGCAGTAGTTCACAGCGGGGCCCAGCGCTGGTCTGTGCTGAAGCCACAGCTCAGCAGTTTGGTCCCAAGTGGAGCGAGTGCCCTGCAGCGCTCCACTCCGCCATGTGCAGGTGCCAGCTTGTCTTTTGAGAGAGGAAATGGGCAGGAAGGTCCGAGATGCAATTTGGCCCAAAAGCCAGAATATATAAACTTGCAAATAAGATCGATGCATTTACTAGCATTATATTTTCCAATGTTTCTATAGTAAATCAAATCATTCCCCTGAAACTTCCAAAGCTGTGAGGACACTAGCCATACCTCCAAACCCATAAGATTTTAATGCTGTTTGAAGCAAAAAGAGCTGAGCTGTGAATCGGGAAACAAACTGACTCATTTAAATAGTTTCAAAATATATTTAGGAAAAAATATGTTGTAAGATAGACACTTAAGGGGAGTGGTCATAGATGAATCTCCCCACTCATTAAAACAGTTTCAAAATATATTTGGGAAAATATATACCATAAGACAGACACTTAAGGGGGATGGTCATAGATGAATCTCCTAATAGGAAACAGAACTTTCTTTTTCTGGCCCGTTTCAACTGCCATACAGCTGAAAAGGTCATTATTTTCAAGTTAGACTCTCATGAAACTCTCACAAGCACAAAATCAATTTTCATACCATAGCTTTAAATATACCCAAAGGTTACAACTTAGTTTAGCATCACAGAAAGACTGTGCCCTCCAAGACCAAGAGAGAACCTCCCAGGAGCTGCTCTCAGCATTTTCAGTAGCACCTGGCTGTGCTTGTGTGCTGCCAGGTCTTTCTGCTGGTCCCAGCATGTAGCCGGAAATAGACTATTGTTACGACCTTTTGTGAAACCACTACTACCAACCAGCCACAGAACAGAAAAGGGGCACTTTTATCTGGAATAGATGCCGTCACGGAATTTCCCAGGTGATCCAGTGCTACTGACAGAGGGAAGGAGGGAGAAGTAGTGAAATAAAACCTAAAAAGAAAACAAAACAAAAAAACCCAAACCAAAACAAATTAAAAAAACCACCCAAAACAAAAAACCTCAAGCGAAAATGGAGACAGAAATCACTACCATTTGACCTTATCCACAGCATCTTCTCTGCTTCGATGTAAATGTTAAAGCGTATGTGAAGAAGAGGGAAGGAACTGCAGATATTGCTGTTATCAATTCTGAACCAGAAAACTGCACTTGAAATGCTAACCGTGTATGTAGTGTCTCTGAAATGAGATGGGAAGGACACTGTTCAGTTATCCACTCAACTCCCTCTACTGGCTATAATTTGAAATATCCTGCACATACAGTGAGATCAGTGTTAAAATACTCTCGAATTCAAAACCATTCATTATTTGAAAACAGTTTTCTCTAAATTCAGTTCTGTCCTGGACTGAACCTGTTGCCTTATATGTGTAACATGTCAGGCAGCAGGTGCAGCACTTTCTCTGTTCGCTAGAAAGTTATAATCACGGGAATTGATTTTCTAACAGGTTGATCATGAGCAGACGGACATGAGCAGAGTGAGAGGTATGGACAGTTGTCAAAAGAAACAAGGCCGACCAAGCCAGGTGATTGATTTGGAATGATGCCATCTGATGGCTTTTTGATGACTTGTTGTCCAAATAGTTGCTGCCTTCTCTGCCTCTACTGCTTTTCTTCTTTTTTAAACAATACAAGAATTTTAAAGGATTATATCATACCAATTTTTGGAATAAGATCCTCATCAGCACCTTTGAAGAAGCATATGTAGATAACAAGCCCTCTCTGGATCTACGAAAGATTACAGAAAACTGTCAGTGTTTCCCGTTGTCCACTATGCAAACTTATCATTAAAACTGGTATCAAAAATGACAAAACTACACAACAAAAAAGCTTCCGAGAGTAGTTTAAGTTATTGAGGTTAGCTTCAGACATCAAGTTTACACACCACGCTGTGGAAGCTTATGAGATATATACTGATTACCTGCACAATGCTTCTACATACAATTAAGCCAATTTATTAGCTCCATGTGAAGCCAAATTTAGGTGCAATGTACCGTATTAGCATAGACAAAGTGCCAAGATGAATTAGTGAACTTATATCCAGCATAGGACATAATTTAAGCTTTTTTCCTATGAAACATACAGATAAAATAATTTTCAGCATGAATTATGAGTTTCCAATTATGAAACATGACAAACACCACAGGACTTGTCAGTGAACTGAATTATATTTTGATGTTAAAAGTAATCTAGTACAGGATGATTCTGAAAAAACACAGTCTGTTCATTAGAGATTTAAATATGATGACCAATTTAAATATGATGACCAACAACTATGAAGTTGTTCAGAATATTATAAAGCTGTTCAAAATGTTATTTACCAGTTTGGGTGAAATCCTTTTTGGTGAAATGGGACCATTCCCCTGATTTGTATAGAATAAAGGATATGCCACTTCTTTAGCATTCAGAGAGGCTACTTACAAAAACTACTTATTTGAGGGAAGAATTAGGTCTGTACTGAGGAGAAAGCACAAGGAAATTCTTGTGTAGCTTTTCTGCTGTCTTGGTTAGTTCACAAGGAATGCGTGTGCCACAGCCTGTGCTTTACTAAGACAAACTGATCGGTTCTGCAGCCCACAGCAATTATATCTCATGCACAAGGTGAGTGTACCTGAACGGTTTAGCTTCTCCAAGGGAAAAAAAAAAAGGCATACAACATCCACAGGCATACAGTAAAAAGCCCTCACCACTCCTTTGTCAAGAATATGTATCTTTATATTTTTTTAGCAGAAAAATAAATGTCAGCTTATGAAATACCGCCTAAGAGATGCTAACTAGACTGGGGCAGGAAGGAGTCACTAATATCAACATTATCAAACCACAAGGATAAAAAATGTGAATAGTTTCTTAAAAATACTTTCTGAAAAATTTTTCCTCTCTTTTTATTTTTTCCTTTCCCCTTTTCTTTAAAAGATAAAGGTTTTTGGTGAAGAAAACTAAGCTATACACATGAGATTTTATCCCTTTGTTATTGCAGAGATTAAAGAAAATGCTCAAGGCAATGACTGAGAAGAGCTGCGCCTTCACTACTTTTCCAGTGACTAACTTCTGGAAGAAAGAATGTTTTTTGTAGCAAAAATGTCACATGCTGAGAACTTTCAAAAGCTTTAAATGGCTCCTTTCAAAGCTCATTTTGACCACTGCAGAATATTATACAGGTTCCCAAATGATGGCCATGTTTCATAAACACTCTAAGAAATTTGATGGTCTGAACCTCAAGTGACATTTCAAACCATCTGGTCGAATAAGGGAGAGAAATGCAGGCTGCCAAAAGTTAGATATATATCCTTAAATGTTTAGCGAAATACTTCTTCCAGAAACAGACCAGCATCAGGATATTCACAGAGAATAACAATTCACACATACCTACTAATAAAAATTTTTGTGGTAAAACAGGCCAAACACATTTACATGGTATCTATCTGACCACTGGATTAGAAATAAGTGACTCTGTGATACCGCACACATCACAGAAAATCATTCTAATTCTGAGACTTGTGACTGTTTTTTGTACAGTCTTACATATGGAAGTACAAATATTCTGCAAGCAGCTCATTTAAAAAGGTAAATAAAGTGACATCTGCAAGTCCTAAAGCCAGGCAGCTAAGGATTAAGTAAAAACATTCATTACTTTTCCAGCTTCTCTCATGATTTGATCCCTACTTTTGAATATACTTTTTATCACAAGATGAGACATATATATTGAGGGAAATTAGAAGGACAGGAGGTTAAATGAAAAAAAATAGATAAATTCAGAGACAAGCTAAAGCTGCTAGAGGACACTTCTATTTGTATTGCATGTTTACAATCTTTTAGAACACTTTTCAACCATGTTATGGTTGAAAACTATTCAACTATTTGTAAGTTGAAACTGAAATGACAGAAAACTGTAGTTAAATACTATTTCCAATACATGTGCAACCATGTTTCAACCTCGTTATGTCTTACTTTTTTGTTCTTCAATTTTCTTAATTGAATAGAAGACATAAAACTGAATGGAATTTCCAGAGCTACCCTAACGATAATGTATCTCAGTCCTCTGATCTTCCATCAGCATTTCAGATGTCCCAAGACTGGTGCTTATTGCCAGTGTAAGGAATGGAAACGTGTAAACCTTCATAACCAAAGCAAAAACATTGCCCTTGCTGAAGGTCCTCTGTAACCTATCAAACTTTAGTTGACTGCTCTTCAGAGCTATATTTAACGCAGGAAAAGTCAAGCAAAATAACACAAATAAGAAGGTTCCAAATTCAACATGCTGATGTGCAAACGGCCACTGCAAGGAACTTACGTAGTGAGAGGCAGGCGGCTGGGCAGGGAAACTGTGCTCTATGTGGATTTGCTGTTATCAGTAAAATGCCTACATAAATAAACCATCAAGGCAAGTTACTCTGCAGCACTGGCATTTATTATACAACTGTCCTAAGTAATCATCGCACCAGGCAACCAGCACCATGAAGGGCTGGAGTACCCATCCACTAAGGCCATACAGCCTGCCTTAGCAATGCTGCCTCCAAACACTGCTTTTTAGCTCTTTTGCAGGAAAAAGAAATAACCAATACCTTCCTCACCCTCCTTAATCTGATTTTTTGCAGTAGCAAAACCCCAAGTATATTCTGCCAAATGTTATCTCAACTCTACCTTTTGTTTTCCTTTTTTCGTTTTTTTTTTTTTCAAGAAAATGTAATGCAACTGATAAAACAGATGCTTTGTAATCCTTAGGAAGCCAGCTTGTGAAACTAATTTATATAAATTATTCTTTGACATTGTCATTGCAAGTTCAGATTTCCTACCCTGGGAGAAGATTTCTTCCTATTTCTTACATTCGGCTGCAGCAAAGAGAGATTACATCATCTACCACAGGTCACAGAACACGTCTGTGCCTGGCACTTTGCACCTCTTTTTGCTATCTTAACCAGAAGACAAATCAAGGGACAGAAGATAAGGGAAAGACAGTTTTCATTGCATAGTTTAGGCACTTATACTTTTAGCTGAATATTCATTTTATTCAGAATTATTCCTTCTTTTCTCCCATAGTTGTGAAATACAACACATCTCATCTTATTTCTCCCCTGCCTTTAAAAGCAGAATTCCTTTTTTTCCTCCTATGTATTTTGCTACATACATAAACCTTTTATGGATGCTATCTAACCAACATTTCTCCATAAACAAGGCATCCCATCCCCAGTTATCCTCAACAGGCCAGAAAAACTCAATCATGAAAACACAATGAAGGCAGTGATTCATGTATAGATGTAAAGTACACTCCTAGCCTTTTTCCAGTTAAAGAACATCCGCTCCAAAGTTCCTAAAGAACCTACAGGGGTCTCTTAAAGCTCAAAAGCTATTCAAAGCCACCTACATAATGTACTATTTATACTACACTAGAAATTTCTCAAGGTGAGGACTTACTTTTAAGTTGTTATAGAACATCAGGAACACACTGGTTTATGTAAATAACAGTTTATGAGGTCTACATTTTTGATTTTTGCATTGACATGTATATATAGGGAGTAACATTACTGTTCCAGAAAACGTCAGCAGAAAGATTCCTTCCAATGACCTCTAAAGGAGTCATACTAAAGAAACTACAAACTCCCCATGGTTTCTTGCTGCACAGTGATTAGTTCTTGTTACAACAGATTTCTTCTAAAAAGACCCATGTAGCCAGGAAAGACTTCTAAGTGCCCATGACAAATATTAGCAACGTTCAGGTCTGAAAAACGTCTGCTGCTGAGACTGCCCAAATCTCTTGCTGATTCCTCTAGTGCAATCTGTTACTTTCCCAGTGATTTTGGTTAAGCCATTTAAAACTTCAAATAAGAGATAGAAACAGCATAACCTCCTTGTAAAAGAGTTAGTTGTGATATCTCTAAACTGTAACATATGCCTCTTTTTGGATAGTTTAGGAGACAGTCAGCAAAATGACATTTCTGCTTTTATTTACTCCACTTACAATTACTTCTGAAATTCGCAAACCAGAAATGGGATATTTCACCTAAAGTTAATTTATGCTGAGAAACTTCCACTTTAATTCACCTTACACTGAGAAGCTAATAATGCAATACACACAGATGCACTTCAGCCAAACACAGCATCATCTGTTAGACAACAGGCATTTTCTTTGAGCAAAACATTCTGGTCTCTTAGACCACACTGCAGAAACCAGGTCTCATGGATCCACCTGCCTCTTCTGAACAAGGAGAAAAACGTTTAAAGAGCAATGTGAAAGTCAAGCAGTGGAAACACCTAGGGACGGGCTTTTTTAAAAAAATTCTCTTCGAAGTTTTGAATGAACTCATAAGCCCTTTAAACACATTACAGTTTTTACTTTTAAAATGTTATGTGAACGACTCTATTTAGCCCTTTCTGTTGTAGTAGTCTTTAAGAGAGAAAAAAAACCCCAAACCAACGGCTAAATAGTTTAGAAAAACTCTTAAATATCTCTGGCAACAAATAAAGTCTCCCAAGTCAAGTCTGTTTCGCTTGTGCCGGTAACTGGCAAGCGTCTTCCCCGGCTTTACTCTGATGCGCTAGTTGGTTTGTTGGGTCTTTTTCACTCCTTTTGTCCCCATTTCCCCGTCCCGGCCGGGCGGGCGCGGGGCTGCCAGCCGGGCCCAGCCCGCCGCCCCGGCGGCCCCTCGCCGGCGGGCGAGCCGCA
>VXBO01010038.1:135791-146761 GCA_013400135.1 Rhinoptilus africanus
GGGGGCCCGCGTCCGTGGGGTCTGCGGGGCGGCCCGTGTCCGTGGGGTCTGCAGGGCGGCAACGCAAGTAGTTCAAAGGGGCTCACTGGGCAGGCAGGCGGTAACCGCGCTCGAGCGGCGCGCGCTGTCGGCCTCCCGCAGAAGGTGAAAGGGGCTTGTGATCTGCCAGCGGCCTCGAGGGAGGGGGCAGGCAGTGAGGACACGAGCTTTAGAAGGGAATAACATACGTATTTTTACAGGCCGACTTACCCATGCCCTGCTGCTAGCAGGGAGTGGGGTTTTGTTTCGTTTTTGGTGAGAAATTAAAACTCTGCTTGTTTTCTGGTGGGGAAATGTTGCACGTTCAGGGTAAGATTGGTATGCTATGGTACGCGATGGTGTGGTAGTTTCTGCATGGAAATGAAAGACAATTATTTATCTGAAGATCACCTGTCACTTCTTCAAAAACAAGTAACGTTTGCGTTTCAGGTGACTGAAGCGAGCCCATCAAGTTGGAGCATTTATCCAATGGTACTGCCTGGGGACGGCAAAAAATGCAATTAAAGGGGATCTGGGTAGCTGGGGATCCAGATCATGATCTGGAAAAGAAGTGCATAGTTCTGAAATGAGCTTCCATACCTAATGGGAAAAGTTAAAGTATTGCAACTGCTTCTTTTACAGTCTTTCAGGTTTTTGGCTGCCTACCCTAATATTCATCAAACAGCTGCTGAATTAGAAGAGTTGTGCCTTCCTCCTGTCCTTGAATTCTGACAGAGACAAGTTTTGAGTAACGTTGGCAGCAAAGTCAGGATAGAGTGATGCAGAATTCTGTCTCAGAATTAATTTTAAGACTATAAAGATTTTATTTTTGCAACCATGTTAAAAAAAAAACAAACAAAAAACCATACCAGTGTGGGTAACAAGCCAAATTTTATTACTTGACCTCAATCATAGAGTAAGATTACTGAAGTCATCTGTGGCACAGCAAGGGGCAATATGCACTGGCAATAATAGCCAGTGTTACATTTGTCTTCTGTCTGTTCTTTTAAAATAACATTCTGTTGCATGAGTATTCAGTGAGGTTGCTCTCCCCAAAACAAACCTTTGTGAAATTAGAGGAAATTGCACTAAGTGGTTAGTGCATAAACTAGATAATTTTTGCTAGCTGTAGGGTATTGTTAAGTATGAGCTGTTTTTATTTAAACTCAGATAATTTTATTTAAAATACCTTCTGTTCATTTACTCTAAAGCTGTATCCCCAGACTCATTAAGAAGAGTTTAATGAGGTAGAAATCCATTTAAAGTGAGGCATTTTCCGTATATATATTTGTGATATAAATTGATTGTTAAGGCAAATGGATTATACTACAGTCTGAGCAAATTATGTAAGGCGATTATAAAGGGATATTAATATACAAGTATATTGATTGTTCTTTGTTGCAATACCATTATTTATGCCAGAATTTGATGGAGAACATTCACTCATGTGCAAGTTTCAACACAAATGCCTGTGAAACAGTGTATAGAAAAACTAGTGTGACGTCATTGTTTGTTTATGGATTCTTGGTGTAATTATGTCATATTTTCCTTGGGAAGCCAAATTCATTTTGTTGTAATGGATGTTACATTTCTTGAATCTTACTGGGCCATAGTTAGGTTAAGGACATCTCTTTGTATGCCAAAGAATGATGGTAATTTTGTTGGTTAAATTTTAGATGAGAGATTGTATTTGATTGTGGGTTTTGTATAGAAAAGGACCTCCTGTCATCTAAAGAATATATCCATGCATAAAATATATTGATATTTTCATCAGTTGTTATTTAAAGACATTTTGCTGCATATTTTGGATTTGACAGCTGTCCCAGAATATATCTTGTATCCTCTCTGCTTGTTGTTCCTGGAGCAGAGAGTAGGTATTTTGAGAGTGGTAAGCAGAAATCTCTGGTTATTTTCACATCAGTTCTCTTTCAGAGGGGCAGATGGCAGTATGAACCATTTATCATAAATTTCAGTGGACACGTGTTTTTCCTTACCCTTTGTGTGAATGGTTATGCATATTTCATGTATGTTTAATGGAATGAATCCTCTTGTGAAGAGGGGGTGGGTGCTGGGAGCTCTGCCTCAGCAGGTACTTGGCTTTCTCCTATTTATCAGAGGATGAAATGCTAAAGATCTTTCAGTACCAAAATTATCTCATGTGCTTTTGAATTCTTCACTAAAGACTTTTTTTTCTTTTTAAGTAAGAAGTTTGGCAGGGGCAGTAGTTGACTGGAACTTTGAAGGGACAAGATGCTACTCCTCTGTCTGTGGTGTCTGAAACCATGATCAAAGGTCTTTCAAGCAGCTATCACATCAACAGAGTGCCCCTAGATAGTGTCATCTGTTTTGAAGAGAAACTATACAATGCTGGGGGCACTCAGATAGCAAAGATAGAAAAGAGGGTGCTGGTAAGGGTTGTATCTTGGTAGAACTACCTCTTGTGGGACACACATAGCTGAAAGACTGCTGAGTGTGAAGGGAAGAATTAGATGTAAATGTTTTATTTTCTCCATTGTCCAGTGTGGAATTCACTCTTCCCACACATACTGAGATTAAAAAAAAAAAAAGAAAAAGGAAAGACAAGTGGCAGAGCACATATAAGGAAAGAAAGCGTAGTTAGTTAAATCACTTAGAAACATTTAGTAAAGAATCACAGGTGGGTGCCACTACTGCTGTGAAGGGTAAGACAGAACTGATGGACTCCGCTGTGCTAGTTAGTAGAGGTTGCTGTTAGAAGACTCTTTCATCAGAGATGGCCTGGAAAGTGGAATTTGCAGCAATGAATTGCAAATTTCCACCACAAGATAAAAGAAAAATCCACAAAATACTCTGGTATTAATGTTCAAATAAAGTATATTTTTTAATTTGGCTGTGATGAAACAACAGATCAGTCCCTCAAAGAAAGAAAAAAAAGATATTGCATATCTTTAGTTTAAGATGTTAAAACTGCTACAAGAGACAGCTCAGAATGATAGTGTGTTTTGGTTCTGAAGTGATGTTTACAATCTAATGTCCTGAACTGAGTCAAGTCCTGTGCTTTCTGTTGGGTGACGATCCCTTTTCTTTTGCTCCCAGTTTACTGATTTTGCTTCTGGTTTTGAGCTGGTTAGCCTGCTTGTGCTATCTGTGCTGAGTTGTCTGGCTCTTTATATTTGGTGATTCTTTTTTTTTTTTTTCTTTTGTAGCCTGTTTCTCAGTCTAGTTCAAGACCCAATTAAACTTTCTTCTTTCTACAGCCTCAGAATTGCTACCTGAAATGCTGATTAGCTGGAAGAGAGAAGATATCGCCGAACAGTGATGTGAGCGTAGAGAGGATGAGGTAGTGGCGTTAGGATCATTTTATTGTCTAAGTAGCAGACACATTATGATGACTGTATTTAGTACTAACTTGTCTCCTGCTCAAAGCACTGTGCGGGCATTAAGGTCAGGAGCATGTCTGCCTCCCAGCCATCCTCCTCGTTCCTCCAGAGGTATTTAAATAAGGAAAGTGGAGAGAGGGCATGAGGAATTTCCCTTGTATTCAGGCAGCAGAAATTAGATGGAATAGCAGTCCTGTCACTCAAAGACCACAAGTATTGCACAATGCCTGTGTAAAGGTACCAGAAATAGCTCTTCCAGAGAAAACGGGGAGTGAAGACTTAATCAGCTTTGCCTTGCAAACAGACCCCAGATCTGTTTAGCCTTGCAGAGAGGCAGTGCAAGCTTCTGGGGGAAGATGACTGAGAGGAAGAGATGGCACTGTGATTTTTATCTTTCTGGTTTGCATCATAACTCTGAGGAAGGTCATGACTTCTTCAGCCCCGGTTTTGTAGCTTCGGAGCTGGTACATCTCTGCCTCGTCCAGCAGAGCCAATTTACTGTCCCCACGAATGTGAGAATCGTTTCCAGTGAAGGCTAGTATTCCTGTTGTGGAAGAGCAGTCCTGTGATTTAAGCGGTTGATTTTATGTGTGTTCAAAGTATGCAGCAAAACCTAAGTGCACTATTAAAAATAGATTAGTGTTTTGTTTAGTCCTTCATACAATTGCAAAACAGATAGTGGAATGTGTTAAATTAGAGTAATCAAAAGTTAATTAAATTTCTGAACAAAATAACAGATTCAGTGTGAAGGCTGTGTCAGGTACGATTACAGCTTTTCTAAGTGAGAAGCAGAAATTTGGCTCTATTGGGAAACAAAGGTAGCTAGATAAAGACACGCAATCTGCTTGCTTACCATGATTGCCTAAAGGAAATAAGAACACTATTAATCACTGTTTATTTCTCTACAGGTGTCAGGCATGTTCATTTGCCTGTGACAATTAACTACTGTATTTTTTCCCTGCTTGGGTGTCTCCCACACCAAACCTTTGTCTGCATGACTGACAGGCATTAACGCTAAAAGGACTTCTGTTATCCTGCTCCCAGGAAATCAACAGAGCAGTGGGAGTAGCCTGGCTACAGTACCTACCACAGGGTCTCATTGTAACACCTCATATTGGTTAGAAGCAAGATATTTTTTTTCACAGAAATGAGCTTATCTAATAAACTACAGTCCTGAACCTTTCTTTTGTAGAGCCAACCCTGAGTTTCAACGCAACATTCTCAATTCTGGAATTCAGAGGGAGGTGGTACAGAGCCACCAGACTCCAGAAGGAATCCCTCAATGGTCAGCAGTTTTCTGTTCTGGTTTAGGAATGGCACTGCCGGATCCAGGCTGATCCCTGGAGGCATATTCAGATGTCTTTGTACTTGCTTCCCCTGTCTCCTGAGTTTGTGATCTGGGTTCTACACAGCAGGAGCACATGGAAACAGCTGGGATGTAGGAGGACAGTAACTGAAGCAGTGGTGAAGGGGAAAAAAGCTGTAAAAGCCTAACTTCATGGTCACAGGGCCTGGAGGAAAGAGGGAGGAGTCAGAGTGCTGAATGAGAGCCTGCAGCTGTACAGGCGGTTTGCCAGCCCTGCGCAAGCTCTGTGTACCTGCTCAGGCCAGCTTTGATCCATGAAGCTCAGCTGCTGACCACACATCTGTGCAGTGCCTGGCAGTGGTCTGGCAGCGTGGTAGGTGGTGGTTCTGCTTTGCTTCAAGCCGCTGAGCTAGCCTGTGCCTGACTGATCCAGATGGGTGTTGCAAACTGGGTTCCTCTTAATGGGGGAAGTATTTAGACTGGGCCCAGTTGTGGGCACTGTGGAGCACAGGTCCTACATTCTTTCTGTCCTATGCTCGGGGTTGGTTTGGTGCAGGCCCAGGGTGACTCCAGCAAGTGTTTGTGCTGTGCTCCACAGCCCCTGCGTTACTAGTCTCTGTTACGCTGGATGCTATCCTCTGTCCCAGCCACATAAAGGAATTGAAATCTGTTCTCTTCCCCAGGTATTGCTGCATCCCTGCTCTCTTCACCTCATAAACACTTTTGCAATAGCAATCAGTGCTACAGAGGTGCGGTTTTGTCAGTTCATCCTGTTTCTTTCATTTTCAGTGGGAAATTTTGATGGTAATTTGAGGACGTTGCTCCAGACAAAAATGCATCATATCTTCTAGGAGCTGGAACTTGAGTTCTCCATGTTTTCAATAGATGCCATATGTAAAATTATCAGAGTATTGGCATAAAGCCTCATGTTATTATTAAAAAATGTACATAGATTGAGACGTGGCTCTTTCTGCTCCTATCACAAACAGTATGAGAGGTCATTTATTATTCTCTATGTACCTGGAGGACTCCTTGCCTCTAGTTACTGTTGAGTGTGCAGGCATAATCAGGCAGCATGTCATTTTTTTTTTTTTGCATTTACATGGATGACTTTCAAAATAAAACTCTTAGCACAGCTTGAGGCCAAAAGCTTTCTCCTTGAGCCACGGCTCCTATCATTTTTTTCCCCCCTCAGGCATACTGATCCTTTGCTAGTCAGGAAAGTATGCACACAAATGATAGGTCATTAGGAAATTCTCTGAATGGCAAACCTCTGAAGTCATCCCAAGTGCTATTTGCCATGCATCATGATAAAACCGGGTAAGTTTGAAGAAGCGCTAATTATATGCTTGGTCTGTCATTTATCAGTTGCTGGAGCTGCTGTTCCCAGAACACAGCAACCTCTTTCGCAGCCTAGTTCAACAAGATTGCCAGAGCTTAACGAGCCAAGCAGGGTATACAGACTTTGGCATTTTATTTCCTTCAATGTAAGATCACTGCATTGCAATGCAAACGGTAATTTCACTTTGCTATGACACAGCATCATATACAGATGCACTAATGTTGGTCTGTGTGCTTTTCTTAAAATTGCAGTTTGGGAACTCATCCCCTTAGAACAAATAGCAACTGTAGGGCTTTCATTTACCATCACCCTTTGGTTTTTGATGGTTTGTTTCAGTTAATACAATAGTGAGTATATATATAATCCTTCCATGATTTTAATCAACTTAAATAGAAGGTGATCTTGTTTCCCCTCAGGTATTGTGGGGAAAAAAGCAGATGTTTAATGCAGTGAGCTACATAATAGAAGATTGTAAATTCTAATGAATATTCATGGCATCAAATAAGATAATGTACCGTGTGTCAGGAAATAATGTGGCTTCCTGCTATGACTTCCAGTATGATTTAACATGTTTCAAAGAGCTTCCAGTGTCAAGAGCTGTTTGTTAGTATTTAATTTGCACAGTTTCTTAAAGCACAGATTTTTTAATGCATGTTTTTGAACTCATTTGGGTGATATTATTTCTTTATTATTTGATACCTCAGAAGCACGGCAATGATGAAAAGGAGATTTTTCACATAATCTTTGATTGGTTTTTTTAAGCTGCCAAAGGGTCACAGTTTCTTTCTTTTACAATAGATGCTAAATAGCTGCTACAGAGTGAAAGTAAAACACTTTATCTTCAATATTGATGTTCTAACAGAATAGAAAAATGGTATTTGGTATAACTTTTTCTAAAAGAGCTTTTTATTTCACAGATAATTCTTGGAACTGCTGGAGGCTTACATTTTTATGAGTAACTGAGTAAAACAATTACTCTGTAACTTGGGATATGTTAATATCAATTACAGATATTTAATCTTTCCCTGGATGCTCTGTTGCCCATAGGACAAAAAATAATGTATCTTCATAGTGACAGTCTGAGTGAGGGCTATGTCCAGATTAACACCCCCTTCATTTTGGTGCCCACAAATAAATTCCAGCACAAATAGGAGGTGTTTTAGCTCCTGTTATAGAAAACATAGACCTAACTACTGCACTTGAGCTTAGAGAATGACTCAGCTCACCTTCTGGTGAACCTGTAGGCTACACTGTACTAGGAAGTTAATCAATTGCAGGAAGTATTCTTGGACACTGCAACTCATCTTTACTTTTAACGGTTCCTGCAATACCTTTGGCCAGGGCTAACTCACTCACGAAAAAATGCTGGTCCTGGTTCAGCAGTTAAGAGGGGCCCAGTTTCAAGAGGCAGGCTGCACGACACCACCCTGCTTTGCAAACCTTTTTCTAACAACTTGCCTAAGTCTTAAGTGTGAGCTAATAAGCCAAGTGCTGAACTCAGCAATTGCTTAACGTAAAAGAAGTCCCTCTATTTTCTGTAATACCGTTACATTTACTCATGTCAAAGTTTGATTAGATTAGTATTTTAAAAGCTACAGTGCAGTCCTTTAGTGGCAGTAATTAGAATAATGTAAATGACATTTATTTCTGTGACAGAGTTGTTTTCTAGACCAAGAGCTTTCATGAAGATTTCACTAGAAAACTGCCTTCCTCTGAACCAGTTACTATGAGAAACCTAGTTACTTGTTGTCCAGAGCCATGAACCAGTCCCTCTTCTCTTCATGTCCAGGGAGCTGAGATGGAAAAGATAGGAAAGATAAATTCTCTGACTCGAGAGGAACTTGCTCAGCTTCTTGTAAGCTTTAGGCTGTTCTTTCCTTGGTATAAGCTTCCTATAAAGGAGAAAATAGGCAAGTTATAAACATGCCTGTCTTCGCCCTCTGTGCTGGGAATGTCAGTTGGCTCTATTCTGCCTAAAGCAGCTTGCTGTTTGACACTAGAGGACATGAGCATAATTACAAATCTGAGGCACTGTGTCTCTCTTTCTTGGAGGGGTAAATCAGTAATAGTAACATTTCAGCATAAGAGATGAGAAATCGGGAACTCCAGATTACTTTCCTGGATCTGCCTCTGGCTCAATGTAAAACCCTGAAAAAGAGTTACTTTCCTTCACAGTTGAGGATTAACCAGAGGACTGTGTTGCAACCATCAGCTGCTCTGGCTCCACAGCAGCAGAGTGTCTCACAGTTTTACACATAAATTCTTCAAACAGGGTGGGCAGACACAAGAAGTGTTCTTGGATCACATTTATTGTCAGGTGAGATGGGTCCTTGCCCACTGAGACACCCCGGAGCAGGTCACTGCTGGCGTAATTGTGAAAGTGCCTGCACCCAAAGGGCATCGGTGTACTGCTAGTGTACTGGGAATTATGAGACAAGTATTCAATGGCCACGGAGCAAAACCAAACAGGTTTGGAACACGAACTAGATTTTAAAAATAATTATTAAACACCAAACCCAGTAAAAGTTGATGCAATGTTTCAATAAGCTTCATTTGTCAAATAAGATTAATTTGCTATATGTTCAGGCTCAAGGTTCTGATGTTAACAAAAATGCTTCCTGTGAAGCATAAACTCATTACTGAGAAAAATGAAAGAAGAGCAGAATTAAAAGGATTTCAGGAACTGAAATTGTGACTGAATGCTATTATGACGCAGACCAGTGGAGTCAAATGATTTACTGATGCTTTTAGGACTGCGACCATGTTTTTTATTCTGTATTTGAACAATGTCTAATACAATAGTTCTCTTTCTGGCCTTGGGACTCTTATCATTGCAATTTATCTCCATTATTTAAAAAAAAAAAAAAAACATAGGAAAGAAAAAGGAAAGAAAATGCCAGTCTTCCTTCACTGTTTGTAAAATATATATACCAAAGATAGGAATACTTTAAAAAAAACCCCAACGTTTGTTTTTCTCATTTTTTCAAGTATGGAAATGTTAATTAATAATAATTAATAATTACTGTTAATTCCATTCATGCAAGGAATATCTATATACCAAGTACCTAAGAAAAATGATATGGCTTTGTTTCTGAAGGGCACATTCCACAAAATAAATCTCTTCATTTTCTGCACCACTTGCTTAAGGCTGGAAAAATTGTAATATCAGCTGCATCTTCACTGTGATGTAACTGTTATTATAGTAAGCAATAGAAACCCGAAGGACTTGATGACTAACTTCAGAAGAATCTAGCAATAATTTAAATAAGGTTTTAATCTCTTCTTGACTGTGAAGGACTGCACTGAATAAAAAGTCCACACGAAAGCAATATACAAACTAAATAAGGCTCAATTCTGCCAGACCTTCCTCCTCATTTAGCAAAACAGAACTAAAGGAAACAACTTATTCCTCCTCAGTTTAAGGTTTGGCAAAGCATTCACATAGGATGAAGCTACTTTTGTGGTCTTCTATTTATTGAAAATATTAATACATGATAACGAAAAATGAACACATTATTACTGTTTCTTATGTGTCGTCATTGTGCTTGTTAAGATGTTGCAGTTTCAAGTACTGACATATAAAATGAACAAAGTTTGCTTCTTAAATAAGGTCATACTCATATGAAAACACAACTAAACCTCAGTTGGTTTGTATGGATATTTGAAATCAGAATCTCTTCAGATCCCTTGAGCCAAATTTACTTTGCAATGAGTAGGCATAACTGCCTCGATATCGGTGATGCTGCTCTTGGTATCTAAGCCTAGCAGGTAAAAGATGTAAGAAGAGAAATTCTAGTGAATGACTGAGAGGCAACAGTGTGAGACATAAGGACTCTCCTTATACATGCCTGTGGTTGTTTTCTCCTCATGCCTGAAATTCCCTACTGACATAGAATCATAGAATCGTTTGGGTTGGACAGAACCTTTAAGATCATCTAGTTCCAGACCCCCACCACGGGCAGGGACACCTCCCACTAGACCAGGCTGCTCAAAGCCTCATCCAGCCTGCTCTTGAACACTTCCAGGGATGGGGCATCCACAACTTCTCTGGGCAACCTGTTCCAGTGCCTCACCACCCTCACAGTAAAGAATTTCTTCCTGATATCCAATCTAAATCTACCCTCTTCCAGTTTGAAGCCTTTACCACTTGTCCTATCACGACATGTTTTTGAGGAGTGCCTGACTGATACGGCTGGAGGCAGGTATGACACCGAGCCCATGCGCACGAGCTCTGCCTAGCTGATGCCGGTCTGTGCAGGAGCAGATCGCGCGTCTCAGCATTAAGTAAAGCAACCTGGAAGTCGTGTGAACTTATGGGAGGAGCATAGCAAAGATAAAGCAAGGAACTCATGCCAGTAGGCATTTTGGCTTGGTTTGTTTTGCAGCC
This sequence comes from Rhinoptilus africanus, assembly GCA_013400135.1. Classification (NCBI taxonomy): domain Eukaryota; kingdom Metazoa; phylum Chordata; class Aves; order Charadriiformes; family Glareolidae; genus Rhinoptilus; species Rhinoptilus africanus. The sequence goes on from VXBO01010038.1 coordinate 146,204, forward strand.
TGGTCTAGTTTGTCAACCCCACAGGAGAAGGATAGTCTGGCAAGAGGTGTGGAAGCAGCTCTGCCTTGGTCGCAGAGCTGCCAAAGGGAGGAGGTGGCAGCCGTCCAGTGACACCGTGCATGGGCTGAGCCAGGAGATAACACTAATGAGCCCACGGCTCATAAGGGCAGAGCAGCAAAGCTCCCTGCACAGCAGTTGTAGGGCAAGAGCACAAGAAGTCACAGAAGATTACCAATTGTTTTTCCAGCTATGCTTAGCTTTAAAAAAGCTTGGGAGCAACTGCTGCAGTTTAAGCTAGCATGGAAAAAAGATAACGTGATGACCCCAGGTGTTCTTGCTCTCCAGCAGTCTGAGGCTCGGATAGAAGCAGAGTCTCTAACTTTTACAAGACAATACATGGAAGATTATCTCATAATTTAATGTATTCATCTATATTTCTTAATCACACAATATCAGCCTCGTTGTCCATCACGTTAACTGGCCTAAAACCTTAATCTTAGACTTCCTTCATTCATGAACCAAGTAATTATCGCTATGGGGACAAAAAAAAAAAAAAAA
>VXBO01010038.1:146785-330711 GCA_013400135.1 Rhinoptilus africanus
GATGAAAAGCAACATTTTAACCTTGATTACCTTAAATGTGCCAGGGCTAGCTGACCAGCCAGGGAAAAAAAATCCGAACTGGTGACCCCCATGCCACACACCCTTGCTCTGGTATGCTATGGTATACATCTCTGCCCAAAGAGTACAGGTCTGGTCACGAAGCTGAAATGACCCCTTAGTTTTGAAGAAAAATTCTTTAGCCTTTCTTTAATATAATTTATTGTTTAAATTGTGACCAAAATGTATGGCTCATATAAGTAAGAGTTTACAGCCCGTCCTTAACTTATTGTATTATTAATATGGTACTATGCAGGCACCCAGGAATGAGAATGGGAACACAGATCTCCATCAGCCTTTAAAGCTTACAGTCTTAATAACATACTCTTTCTTAGCTGCTTACTTCCTACTGCACACAAATCAACCTCATCAGCCGCCAAGTCATTTTTCAAATGTTAATTCATTTTTAAAATTTGGAGTCATTTGGCAACAAATCTCTCCTAGCTATACCTGGATGCCCTTAATTGATTTTGGGTGGAGAAAGAATACATTTAAAAACCATAAAATCTAATTTCAGACAAAAATCAATTTTATTTTTATCATGTGAGTGTTCAGGCTGATAGCAATTTAAAGTCTTTGAAACATTTTCTTATGCTTACTTAAAGAAAACATTATCAATTTGCATTAAAATTAAATATTATGTTTTTCATTTTGTTGAACTATTGAAAAATCCGGAGTGGAATTTTCTGACAGATGCAGAGATTGCCCATAGTTTCCATAAAGACTCAAGTCCGGCAGTAAAATCTTTGTTAATTTTTGGTTGCATTTTCCTAGGCTCATGTTTTAGCACTGTACGTGGACTGGGATGATATGTCAGGCAAACAACTTAGACCAATGCTTTCAAATGTTAAAATTTAAATAGGAAGCCAAAAGCAATTACGAGAAGCACATAATTCATGAAACTGTCTTCGCAATTAGTAGAGATGGTGGAACACCACTCAATCAAGCTGTAATCAAAGTACTCCACTATTAACAATCAAGGTATTTTGAAAACCTCTGCTTTATTGCTGAGCAAATTTAATCCCTTTCTAATGGCCAAATTCTACTTTCCATTTTCACATTCAATACAACCTGCTACCATGTTAGCTCCCCTACTGTTAACAAACCAGTGCTAAAGGAAATTATTAAAACTAAAAGTATTGGGAATCGTTTCTTTCTTAGGTGACTGTTTGGAAAACTACTTCAGCTTACTTTTCAAAAATCAATTTTATTTTGTGTTAGATCAGCTTTAGAGCAAAACAAACCCACCAAAATATTTGAGAGTGTTGTTCCAGTCGGTGTTTGAGCTATTCGCAGAACCAGAGAGCATATGGTGGAACTTTTCTGCCATTTTCTTTTATTTGTATTGACTTTCAGGTAATGGGTATCTAAACTGCATGCTTACCAGCAATCCTGCATTACCCATTTCATTTCTGTGAGAAGCACAGTATTTTGCACTTTAACACTGCCTCCAACTGCTCAAGGTAGGAAAGGCAATTATGCAAACTTCTTGCAAGGCAAAAGGTAACATGGTTTCCTGAGGCAGTGAAAAAAAGGCCCTTGATGTAGATCTGTATTATGGTTTCAAAATGAAGCTGGCTCGTTGGCTTTCAGTGTTCTTTTGCATTTTGGTTTGGCAGTAGGATAAATTATTGGGAAACTCTACAGATGTCTGTGCTAGCTATGCAAAATATGCTGATTTGGGTACAACAAAAATGAAATTGAGTGAGAATCACTTAAAGGATAGCTGTAATTTTTGTGTCCAGCTAAGCACTGGAATAAGCCTTTGAAAATGGTGCTTTTTAATAAAATGGTCCATTAGTGCTTTTAGTAATACAAGTCAAAAAAAGACATCTAAAATAGTGGTGAAAATTCTGCTCAATGTAAAAGAGAGGAAATGTTTATTTTAATAATGCTTTAAACTGATGTAAAATCCTCTGATCTGTTATGTATTACAAGACATACCAACAAAGGACACTATCTACACTATTTTATCTTTGAAAACTAACAGCCTGAAACTGCCGAGATCTGAATTACTCCTATAATACAACGTAGATTAATAAGGACTATTCATGTAATTGTCAAGAACAAATCATGTCAAACCGATCTAATTTCCTTCCATAACATGGTTACAAGCCTTGGAGGTGGGACAGCAGCAGCAGATGATGAGTACCTTGAAGTCTTAAACAAATCTCACACGACATTAAGGAACAGAAATGCGGTTCTGATGACACCGCTATAGAGTAGGCATATACTGTTTGGAAAACTAAAACTATAACCAGAATAATTATCAGTGCTTCAGTTCTGGGCTCCCCGGCTCAAGGACAGGGAACTGCTGGAGAGGGGGCAGCAAAGGGCTACCGAGATGATGAGGGGGTTGGAACACCTCTCTTATGAAGAAAGGCTGAGGGAGTTGGGTCTTTTTCATCTGGAAAAAAGATGGCTGAGGGGGGACCTTATCAACACTTACAAATACTTAAAGGGTGGGTGTCAGGAGGATGGGGCCAGGCTCTTTTCAGTGGTGCACAGTGACAGGACAAGAGGGAATGGGCACAAACTTGAGTATAGGAAGTTCCACTTAAACATGAGGAGGAACTTGAGGGTGGCAGAGCCCTGGAACAGGCTGCCCAGGGAGGTGGTGGAGTCTCCACCTCAGAACACACAAACCAAGCAGGGGACCAAGCTCCCGGCCAACCATTTTTGCAAGCCAAGATACGAATCCANGCTCCCCGCGGCGGAGGGCCGGGTTGTCGGTGTGTCCCCTGAGGGGGAGTTGCGGGGGGTGGGTGGCAGGAGGGGTCACCGTGGCCTGGGCCCGCCCGGGTGTCGCCGGGTCGGCAGCGGGATGCTGCGGCCGGAGCGAGGAGAGGGAGATGAGTCTCTGCCCGGTTTTGGTGGGGGTCGGTTCTGTGGAAGGAGCGAGCGGCCGCTCGCCGCCTGCGGTGCCGCCGGGCAGTAGGTGGGAGAGACGCAGGCTCCCGTACGGGGGTCCGCCCGTCCTGCTGCCGCCCTCGGGTCCCCCTTGCTGTGGAAGAAGGGAGGAGGGACTCGCCCCGGCGGACCGGCACTTGCCCGGCTGCCTGGGACGCGTCCCGGGGGAGGGAGAGCCCCTGGTCCCCGGCGGAGCTGCCCGCGCCTCGCCGGTGCCTCAGCGGCACCTCGGCGCCGGCGGGTTCTCCGCCTTTGCTGCGCTGGAAGCTACTGTAACGTACAAGACCGCTAGGTCCAGCCTGTTTTTTAAACCTTCCAACTCTTTAAGTGGTGTTTTGGTTTATTTTAACACGAGCCCTCAGGGTTTTTTTAAATTTTATTTATTTTTTTCTTTGAGTGTTAAGATCACTCCTATTTAACTGTGCATCCAAACAAAACACCCACTGGGGTTATTTCTAAGCAGGCCCCGTCCCTGCCAGCCTTTGGGAGAGCCTGCCTGCAAAACACTTTTGGGATTTTTTTTTTGGACCGGTAGTGAAAATGTTGGGTTCTTGCCCGTGGGCTTTCTCTGCGGAAGGCGTGGGTTGCTGCGTATGCATTCGCTTGCTTTCTGTTTTTGTTAGTCCTCAAGCTCCAGGGATGAGTCTCTAAGGGACAAACGGGCCTGGATCCAGTCACGGGGGCTGCCGAAACAGAAGCCCATAGAAGGAGTTAAGCAGGTGGTGGTCTTGGCTTCTGGAAAAGGGGGAGTTGGAAAGTCAACAACAGCAGGTAAGATATGGGTTTTTTTCCCCCCTGTTATTATTTACCTTGCACGTTTTGTAATACTTTGTAAGGAATATTTGGATACTCATTGCGTAGAGTCCCACTAACACAGCCCTTCACCTCTGTCAAGTTCCATTGCAGCCATTGAGAACCTACATGGGTACACAGGTCTTGGTTTAAATGAAGTGCAAACTGAGCAGACAGCTTTAAAATAACATCTTTATAATACCGTAGTGCTGTCCTGGGGCGGTCTGCTTTCTCAAGAGGCAATGTAAGCTGGGGTGTAGGAGATGATAGGCTGGTGCAGTGATACAGTTCCAGCTTCCCTAGCACTGTAAGTGTGCCTGTACAGTGTTCCTCTGTGCTGTGTTGGCATAGCCATGTGCTCCGTAGAGGATACTAATATTTGGAAGGTTTCAAAATCAGGTCTCTGTCCAATTTTATCAACTACCTGTATAAGCATTTCATAAAAAAAAAAAAAGGTGAAACAGAAGTTATAAACCACACAAGTTGATCAGAGCCTTGTGAAGCACCTTGAACTCTTCTCTCAGCCCCACCATTACGTTTTGAATTATTTTTCTCTAACTGTGCAGTTCCTAGGCAGTTGAACAAGATAGTACATAGGTTACCAGTACTGCAGAAGTTTGCTTGAACTTAAAGATGAAACTGAAGGTAAACCTCTTTGAGAAGATCTCTGTAGACTGATAGGAATTTGTTTAAAGATCTCTTCCTTAGCATCTAGATTGGAAGAGAGTCATACTTAAATTGAATGTTGTTTACTGTTTGACTCCATTTGCTGTGAATAACACATTGACGTCGCTCTTAATTTCTCATTTTGTGGTTTGTATTTCAGCCATGCTTGAAAAGGACTGACAGTCTAATAAATACTAGAAACAGACAAGCAAGTTACCTGTAGTAAGAGTAACTGTACTTAAAAAAATATTTTTTTCTATACATAGGGTACACTTATATACTGTTGTGTACCTAGGGTACACATTCCTGCACAAAGACATGCAAAACAACCAACATTTGCATTTCTTAATAACGGACCTTTTGGTTGATGGTTATACTTCATAGGCTGTTGTTTCAGGTTACTGAAAATATCTGTTTGTAAATCAAAAATTTACAAAATGAACATAATTTGAAGAGCAGCTGGACACTTTGTGTTCTCTGTTGAATCCCATTCTTGCACTCCATTGTCTTTGTATTGCTGTCAGTTCCAGGAGGGCAGTGTAGGACCTAACCAGAACCTAAACAAACATTCATGTGGGCCCTAACTAGTAAGTTCCCATAACCAGGAGTGCAGTGGAGCAGGGCAGGTACCTTCCAGAAGTTCAATACAACTTTTTTTTTTTTTTTTTTTTTTTTTATAACTTCACAGCAGGCGCTAAGAAGAGTCACTGTGGTATCTCTGCCCGAGCTAAACCAGCCAACCGATACCAAGAATGATGCACAGGGAGATCTGAGTTAGTCTTCTAGAAATCAGTACAAGTCTGGGAAGGTTTATTAGTTTGAACTTTGTAACTTCCAAATCTGAACTGGCCAGCTAAAAAACTGTTTTTTATGCTGTATTATTCCCACTGTCTCCCTTTTATCCCTTCAGTAGTCCAGTACCCTTTATGGGAGGAGCATTGTGGATCATACGTTAATTTTCACACATGATAATTGTATAGGAAGAAGATAGATGTATAAAGTAGTTTTAAGACAGTGTGTGGAGTAACTTGCTGCTTCCTTTGTGCCTCTTCAGACATGAGCTACAGTTGATTTTACTTTTTTCTTTTTTATTTATCATTGGTTTGCTTTTTTTTTTCTCCTTATCTGTGATTTGTAGATTGGTCTCCAAATTTCAGAGGGTGCATTTTCCTCTGATTGATTCAGGGAACAGTTAATCAAGCATCTGTTTAAATAGCAAACTGAAGAATAAAATCTCTATGCTTTATCGTCTTAGGAGTAAACAGAGGCTGTGTGCTTCTTAGGGAGAGCTTTACAGTTTTCTGTGTTAACTTCCTCACCATTTTGTTTAAAGGAACTTCTCTTTCTCAATACTAAATTCTTTAAGTTGGGAATCTGACTCCCCAGCTTGTTCTAAGTATGTTCATACTCTTCCAGTAGAAAAAGGCTTATTTTTCCTAAAAGGCTCTGTGGACTGAGGTACAGCAATGTGTAAAGAAAGCAGAAGATGTTATCCAGGAAAGAGCTGTGTGTTTGTTTTGGTTTTTTGGGTGTTTTGTGTGTGTGTGTTTTTCTTGCAAAAGATGTTGCTGCTTGGATCATAACAATTACTATTTGGTTATACTGAAGCTTCTAGGACGTCTTCCAGCGTAATTGAAGCTGATGAGCCATTAAAAGATACCATTTCTTGCGTGTGCTTTTCAGTTATAGAAGTTAAGTGTTGATGGAAATGTAAAAATCTATGAACAAACTCAGTCTTTTTAATGGTTGGGGTTTTTTTGTTTCTTTAGTTATTACAGATGCTTTCAGAGTAGGCAAGACTTTGTTTTCTGACATAAAAATCAAGCGAAAAGCATGCATTGCACCTTCTCCCAGAAAATATCTGTGTTTAATATATCACATGAAATAAAAAAAGGGGTATGAACATCTTTCTGGTCACTGTACTTTTAACAGTTTAGGTCAATACTTACCTAATCTCTACTTTTAATAAAGTTCGCTACAGACTGTGGTGAAGGTTACCTACGGTAGGTTTATTTTAGTTTTGTAGTACAGTGTTCACTTTTCAAAAAGTCAAGGGGGCACCTCAAAATTTTTTTGTAGTGTTACCCTTCGTCAAAAATACTTGGGTTGTATTTTTATTCTGTAATGTCCTGTAGAAACTTAGAGTCTGTAAGTTTTTGCACATTAGATTGTTTTGTAGCCTGTTAGCAAAGATGGACTGAAATGTGGGTCCTGCTGCCCTTTAAACTACTAGTAATACTGTAGAGGTGCAAGAAGCTAGGAACCAAGATGATGAATGCAATTATTAAGTAAGTGTGATGTATTCTTATTATGTTTTCTCTTGTTAGAAATGATAACATTCTCAGTGTTTAGGAATTAAGTTCTCTTGCACTTAATCTTTTTTTTTTTATTCCTTCCTCTTTCTTGCAGTAAATATAGCCCTCGCCCTAGCAGCAAATGATTCGGTAGGTGAACATCTAATTATCAGCCTTAATGTGAAACAAGTGTGTGAGTCATAAATAAAATGGTTACAGCTGGGGGCAGTCACATACATTAAATCTAAATATTTAGTCTGACAGTTAATTTCTTTATTTGTTTTTCATGGAGTTTTGAGTTTATATTAATTTGTTTATATTTTATCAGTACCATGAGTGACTTAGTGTCTGGGTTTGACTGTGTCCTTTCCCTTGTGTGTCTCTGAGTTCAACTGAAATTCTGCAAGGATGCGTAGACATAGTAGAGGATGTTTGTGCAGGTTGTAGACGTGTAATAAATAATTAAATTCTATCACTTTAGAGCACTGACTTCGAAAAAATATGAGTAAGTGCTGGATGGTGTCCAAAACGTTTTTGTTTTTTTTTTTTAATAGCTCTAAAGATTTACTTTTTCCAGAGAAATTAATGTGTAAAAATACTTTATATATGTATAAACAGCCGAGGGAGAAAAAAGGAGCAATGTATCTTCCCTAAAGCTTGGAAATACATTTTCTTGAGTGACAAAACATCATTACCCAATTTGGTATGGCTGGAACTGTTACTTGGACTATAAATAGATGGTGGGAACCATTCAAATGTAAAAACACCAGGTCTTTGTTGCCTCCACCTGCTGCTACAAACTGGAAGTAGTTCCATTGTGCACCTTTATTGCCACAGAGGTAAACTCAGAAATAAGCTTCACTTCCTATGTAAGGGTGTATAATGAAGGTTTTGTACTCATAAAGTATTAATTAAATACAAAGTGTCCTCAAGTATTTTAATCTGATAAATGTAGCATCTTTTTCTTGATGTAAAAGAAAACAACAGGTAGGAGGAGTGAGGTTTATGTGCAGTCTGCACACTTCCTGGAGGAATTTTGTAAAAGATTTAAAAAAATACCATAAATTCAGTCATACTTGATAAGAAGAGAGTGTTTAAAGCTGTTATGTGTAAAATGTACTGTTTGTAATGGCATCTGATCTTGATATTTCACATTCTTTAATTCTGTGTTTTAAATAGGCTGCTGGAGTAGCTTGTTTTCAGAGAAAAATCTGTCATCTTGAAAAGCAAAACTGCTTGAATGGTTCCTTCTGATTAACTTTAAAATGTGGCATTTGCTGTAATACTTTTACAAAATGAATGTGATCCTGCAGTGTGGTCTGTATTGTGGCATGGTCATTGAATAGCTCCATGGAAACGATGTCAACTAATTGCATATAACTTTCTGTACCAGCTTAAGTGTTTTTAGAATTGTGCCTGATACTTTTCAAACATGCAGTTTTGTGCATTGCTTAAATTTATATTTAGATAAATCATCTATTAGTAATTCTGGCACGCACAAGTTTTGGGATTATGCCCTTTGTTAGGAGTTAAACATCTGACTTTAAACGAAATAACGTGCTGCGCCACTTCAGTAGCCCATAAAACACTTGTAAAGCACAAAAATAAGAGAGACCGTAGACTAGAATGACTGAAGAGGTTGTTGCTGGAGTTACTTTGAAAATCATGGACTTGAGAAATAATTTTCAATTAAAATGAGGCGAGTAAGTTAAGTAAACACACAATATGCTAGTCACTTCTGATGTTATGATTATGTGGTGGTGTAAAATTAGAGCCAGCCTCTGGTGGATGCTCATCAATGAAGAGCAGCTGAAATTGATGATAGAGCTGTGACTTGCATGAAGTGATGGTCACAATTTATCAAGTTGCTGCCATGGTGAAATTGTGCCTTGATGTAGTTTCAGGTTATAAAGTACAAAATTAAGGTGGATTGATTAAACTCAACTCTATCTTATTTGTTCATGCATTTATATACATATTTTAAGATAATGATGGCATATATCATGTATATATTTAGTGTTTGGGCTTGAATTTGCTAGTGTGTTCGTTTGTGTACTGACACTGATTTCAGCTCACTAGGTTTGTGGAAATGAGTATCTCTGGGTCCTTGATCCAGGCTGGGATTGTCCAGTGCTCTGAATTTTCGGGATTGATGCAATGTTCATTTCTGTTACAGCGAAATAAATGAGAAGGTTGTTTTCCAGAGTTCATTGGTGCATCCTGCTGTAGTTTATACTGAATTTCTGTGACCTCACATATGCAGCAATGGACCTCTTCATTTTACTTTTAATAACTGCTGATTATGCGTCACTTTCCCTTGGCTTCCCTTCATTGCTAGTGTAAGTTCATCTCTTTCTGTGGGAGCAGTAATGATTCTGTTAGTAGATCATAGCTTCAGCAGCCTCCTGCAACTTCCTTGCAGTCCGTATGCCTCTTATAAGCAAAATACAGATTTGTAGAAACTGATGTTTGGACTTGATGTGCTGTTTAAAGGAGGAAAGAAAGGAGTCACGAAGAGACATAGGTCACCATGACAGTAGAAGTCTGTGCTTCCTTCATTAGGTACAGTCTGTTTCTGTTGCAAATTCAATGATTGTAAGTAGATTTTCAAAGCAAGTAGTATACTGGAGCTAAATGACTTAAAAAATAATGTTGTCTTCTGATCTTTCAAGTGTTCTTTTTCTAAGATTATGCAGGTCACAGATTATTGAGAACAACTGTTTTCTGCAAGGGAGATCCATGGAAGATGCTTTCAGAGGAGATTGGATTAAAGTAGATTCTTGCTGCTTTCAGCAACAGCTGTGACATCTTACTGCTGTTTGATAGTGAAGATTAACAGTCAAAGCATAAAGGATTTTTTTGTCCTCTTGATAAAAGAAAGCTTCCTTCCATCTTTTAAAATTCTACTTTCTTTAGTTAAGAACCAAAACCACTGTTTCTATATTTTATTTTTTTTTTAAATATGGAAGCTTATCGTAGCGATGGTGTGAAGTATTAAGGCATCGACAGAGCCTTGGACGTTGTCACTGGCACACAGTGTTGTTGGCAGAGCTGGGATTAGAATTCAGGAGTTCATGTTGTGCATGCTGGTGCTCAGTCTGTTTGGCATATTTCTGCCTCATGGTTACAGAGTAAATAATTCAAGACAGGATTTCATTTAGATGCCTGAATACCACGTCCAAGACAAAGTAGTGTTCGGTTTTTTTTTTAGTTTTGTTTTGGGGTTTTTTTGATGCAAAGCCAGGGAAACAAGCAGGGCAGCCTCTTACCCTGCTCTAGAATATTAGGCTTTTGGTACCCTGGGTTACCTGTTGTAGATGGATTAGTTAAGAATTGTATAAGCTCTTGTGCCTGTACTGAGACCTATAAATCTATACACTGTTCTTTTTGTGTTAAGAAATAAAGTTTTACCCTTGTGTGCTATTTTTAATTGCTTGCTTCATTTGACAGCTGATTCTTTTCATTCTTTTGATGTACCAGCAGTCAGTTGCGCTCCCCTAGGAGCACTTGGGAAGAATTTTTGGGTTTCGTGCCAGGACGATTCATATTGAGACTAGAATGACTATTTATGAAAGCCGCCTGGCCAGAGACGATTTATTATAGTAGAAACAAGTTGAATTAATAGATGGCAGCAATAACGGGATAGAGATTGCTTGTTTATGAACAGAGTATTTTAGTGAGCAAACACCAGCTGTGCATGACTCAGGATGGCATGGCTCCAGTTGGGAGCCTCCGTGCTCGTGCTGTCGCTGTAAGGCAAGCTCCCCAGTCACGTTTCCCTTGACTCGCCTTTTCTTTCCAGGAAGATGTACTTTTTTTTTTTTTTTTTCCTGCTATAGGATGAAGTCGGTTTTGTGTTGCGAAGGAGAGAGGAGTGAGAAGTAAGACCATATGGACCAAATTAGCGTGTAGGCATAAGCGAGTGGCCTCTGCCTGCAGTGGTGGGTGCGTGTGGTTAAAGGCGTCAGTTTCACTGTTGTCATCACTGTGTGTCAGGGGCCTGGTGGGGAGGGACGCTTCCTCAGGGAGCGGAGCCATAGGACGAGGGGTAACGGCTTTAAACTGGAAGAGGGGAGATTTAGATAGATAATGGGAAGAAATTCTTCACTGTGAGGGGCTGAGGCACTGGGACAGGTTGCCCAGAGAGGCTGTGGACACCCCGTCCCCAGAAGTGTCCAAGGCCAGGCTGGATGGGCCTTAGCGCAGCCTGGTCTGGGGGGAGCCATGAGTGGACCTGGGTGGTCTCGGAGGTCCCTTCCAGCCCGAGCCGCTCCGTGGTCCTGTGGCTGGGTCAGGCAGGCCAGGACCACAAACCGACGTGCACCAAGGCTGGGTTTCGCCGCGGGGGCGGCCGCTGTTTCCCCAAGCGCACCCGCTGGTTGCCCATCCACGTCGGGTTTCCGGCGGGGGGCGCGGGGGCCTGGTCGTGTGGGCAAAGCGGGGAGGGGATGATTAGCTAAATGGGAGACGGTTATTCAAACGGCGGCTCTGTCAAAATGTGGCACTGCAGATGTTTAAAAAAACCCCAACCAAATACAACCCCCTCCCCCCCCAAAAAAGGCATCAGACTCGAGTGTATATATCTGCATGTGACACGCGCGTGCGAGGATGAGGTTTCTCACCAGTATATAGTAAGTTACAGAAGTTATGTCTCTATGAGCAGAGTCGTCACGTGAATTCACTACTGTGATAACACAATTGGTTTTTATTATTTCAAAATTTGTAATTTAATCAAACAGTGCACACATTGATTTTAAAACTCAAGATCCACCCAGCCTATTTTCTTCATGTTCCCAGCTTCCCCCCCCCTCCAGTATTTGGCTTCTGTAATTAAACTGATCATCTACAGGATAGTATTTGAGTGCTGCATTAAAAGATGACTTCACAATGTATATACATTTCTTTCTGGTAAGGAAAAAATTCCACATGGGCATAACAAAAAAATCTAGAAGAAATTAGACAGTAACGGTCTCCTTCACTGAATAATTATAGCATGAATGCAAGTTTTGACCTGTTTTGTCCTCCTCCTATGCAGCTTTCCTAGTTATTAAAGTTTATTTCTAGGCATCTTTACCTTTGTTGCTAAGAGAATTAGAAGACTTTAATTGCTATAGATAAGGTGTTCATGCTTGTTTCTTGATGCTAAAAAGTGTCAATAAAGCTCGAAATGCCAGTTAGACTTGATTGGGGTTATCTCGCAATGACAGCGCAGCTCCTAGATTAGTTGAGAAAATGAAATAATAAAGCTTTAAAAATCTTACTGCTTTTCAATTAAGAAATGAGTGAAATTAAAAATATTTTTAGATGTGGGCCACTTAAAATGTTTTATTTTAATCAAATCACTATATGCTTAACTTGAGGAAAATAAAAAAACTTATTTTTTAAAGTATTTTCATGTAGAGTTATTTACCTGCATCCTGACTCTTCAAGTCATTGAAAGCCTAGTTCAGGTGTCAGAGAGACTGAGGTGAAAGGTGGACCATGTTTATAATAATTTGGTATGCTTGTTTACAATAATTTGGTATGCTGAGAAAGGTGTCTTGTAGAGATGTAGTAATGCTTTGGATTTTGGTAGTTTATTTTTAAAATGATGCTGTATTTAATTTTTTTTTTTCAATAGGATACAAATTGTACAAGAAGGCCAAACAAGGTTGACTTACTGGTATCTGATTATTTTGAAATCTGACTAGGAGCTACTGCAGACTGTTGTGGAAGAAAGTGCCAGAGAAGTTCTGTAGCTGAGGGAATGTTAGAAGTTCTTCATATGAAGGAGAAGGGCTTTTAAACCAATAGGAGAGTGAGTGTTTAAAATAAATCTGCATTTCTAGGATAGCAAGTGAGAAAACTGCAGTGGTTGGTTTTAATCCAATTTACAGCTAGTCACTTAAATAGTGTGCAGCTGAAAGAGTTAGAGAATTAGGGATTAAAAAATGGCTATTCAGTGTGTCAGTATGTTAAACGAGGAATCCAGAGCCTATCCTGATTTTGAGTTCCCTTTTGTCCTGTCTGTTGCTACTTGCAGTTTGGGATTAGCTCTAAATCTATAATGACATTAAAAGGGTAAATTGAGAGTCCTGGTAGTGGATTAAGAGCACCAGCTTTAAAAATAACTGGCACCTTCACTTAGCAAAGCTGGAATTTCTGTCTTTGGAATGGGCTGCAGCTGCTGAATACTGGGAGCCCTTCTTGTGTAGGGAATCCTTCACTGTATAGAACGGTGACAGCTCATTAACCTGTGCCTTCATTCCTCCCGGGCTGAACACTGGGAAATTCTGGTGGTCTGCAGAGTTTACTTCAAAGTAAGACACCATCCGCTAACATCCAGTGGGGATACATATGCCCTACCAAGAATGGAAAAAAGTCTCCGAAAAGATGAGCAAAAATGAAATTAATGCTGTCAAAGAGTCTCTGGATGTTTAGCAGTAACGTAGGCTATGTTGATTAACAGCTATTTATAGCAGCTTTTTGAGAGCTGTTCGGGTCTTTTTCTTCCTTCTTTTTTTTCGCCCCCTCTTCTTTCTCTCTGTTGGCATGAAGTCTTTTATCAGGCTTGTTTCTCAATAAAGCATTTGGCAACTTGGAAAAAATCAATGAATATCACCAGATTCTCCCCTGAACGCAGAAGTATGCCTGGAGGGGTCCTCTGTGGTACATAAATGGAACTGGTTGCATTTGGTTGAAAAATCCGTTATTGGAAAATTTAATTGATTTCATAGTTAATATTAACTGAAAGACAAAGAAGGGAACCTGCATAAAGAAAGCATATCGGAGAGACTAAACACCTCTTAAGTGTCTGCTAAAATATTTAACAGCACAAAGTTAGGGATCATTTTGTCATTAGCATGGACCTAATGCCATCTGTACAAGGACTGTGTATGGTAACTCACCTGCCTAAGAGAACCAACATAATGACAATTGAATAATTTTGAGTCTGCATAAGGAAAAGCGAAGGAGGCAAAATTTACTGGATTTTTACAAGACTTCTCTCTGCCAGTATTTAGAAGAATTGTGTCTAATACAACCTTTAACAACTTTATTTTAATTTTTTCCCCAAAAAAGGGTTTGTTGCAACTAAGTTCAGGGCTTGGAAATTAGTATTTCAGAATAAAGCTATCTTGCAAATCTCTGTTGCTCACAAGGCAGTGGCCAAGTTCAAAGGCTAAACTGGACTTTATTTATGTTGAGAGTCTTGCCAGAGAAGTTGAAGGGAAGGATCTTTTTATTGAGGTTATCTGTGCCTGTAATTTGTACACTGCACAAAATGAAGCTGTAGGATTCTCACCTTTCAGGAATATGTGCAAGAATATCTTCTGTATCTGTTGATGTGGCATTTGGTTTTCTTGTAAATACAGAATCTATACCTGATGATGTAGTCAGTGATGTAAAAGCAGAAGATGGAGTTATAATTCTTTACCACAGTCCTTTATCCTGTACATTTTTTTTCTGTGGTCTTGAGCTCACCAGTGATTGTATGACTGCATGACAGCCGACACCAGCACTGCAGAAAGAGCAAATCCTAGCAGTAGTTAGGCTATGCTGGAGAGCGTTTAGCTAGAGAGGGGAGAAACCTTAAAAGCGTTGGTAAGAAGATAAACGGGAACATCTGTGAGTGTTTTAAGTATGCTTCTTACTGAATAGACCAAGAGAGTGCTTTTGTGTTTTCATGTGCCAGCAATGCATTTATTTCTGATTTTGTGTTCTCTCTACCTGATAATATTGGTACGGATCTTACTCACGTGGTAATTCTGCACGTGTTAGTCCAGTGTGCTTTTTCAAAGTAGCTTGCCATATATCCAGTGATGTGGAAGAAGATGATTAAATCATATTGGAATGGTTACATGGTCAGTTATGTCTTGAGAGTTTAACCTGTTCAGAACTTGTGGTAAGGCAACAAAAAAATACAGGTCTCTAGAAAGTATTTTCCAAATGTAATAAACTTGAAGACTTGATTCAGACTTCCTTCCACAGCTGGGCAGGGGGAAGGAACAGGACAAATGTTAACTTGAGAACAGCTGTTTGGAACTTGGTTATTGCTATACCAGCTGGAGAGGCGGAATGCTGTTTGTTTAATAGCACAGAATGGAAATATTTTTGTAAGGAGAAAATGCAGACATGAGAAGATGGTGGAGTTGTATGGTGAAAAGGATGGTGAATCCTTTTCCTGCAGAGTGCTGAGGGTGGCTGTAGCAGTGGTGCATGCTGTGCTCTGAAAAACACCTAGAAGCAGGGGGACTTTGACACGTTTGCATGTGCTTTGAGTGCTGCATTTCTGTCTGTATAACCATAGTGTTACTTAATTAAAAAAATGATATAGTGTTGGTATGTGACGTATATGCATATGAAGTAATGTCAGAGGACATTAAAGGAATCCTAGAGTTTGAGTTCTTTTCTTTATTTATTTTTTTTAAGTTGCCTTCTTCATCCTGCTTGTGATCCTCTGTAATCCGTTCCTTCTGCCCAGTTACTCTTTTTTGCCTTGTCTGGTGTTATGCATGTTTTTTAGGATTTGTTTTAATACTTTGAAAGATGTGCTGATTCATATGAGGTGTGGGTTATATGGGTGAAATGACAATTTATTAAAATTTAAATAATTTTTTTTTATTAACTCATGCATCTGGATTAAACTTCACTCAGCATGATAAGTATCTGGTGTTGGTAATTCTGATTAACAGTTTCATGTGTTAGCATCCAGGTGTGTGCAAATTATTTAATCTCTTGGGGATTTAAAACATTGTAAATGCTGGAAGAGATAATCTGGACTAGTCTGTGTCTGTTTTAAAAGATCTCTTGGAGCTGCTGTAATGCTTTTTCAAGGTATGTTAAACCTTGAGTAAAGGTTTATTATTAGTATTCTAGGAATGCTTACATATGGCAAATGCAGGGATAGCTGGGAGAAACAAAACTCAAAACCTTAGCTTATTGGGCCATTGCTTTCTGTATAAGCTGCTACTTTTAGGCAGTACAAAGTCTTTTTACCTAACATGTTGAATTGCTTGGTGAAGGAAAAACCTACCTTAGAGTATCTTTAATTAGGTTCTGCCAGTGATTTAAAGATTTTCCAAAAAACCTTTCTTCTATAATCCTGTAGAAAGCACCATGCTTACAGGAATGCTCATGCTTCCATAGGCATGAGTTGTAGAAACTAGGGAATCTGTTAATTATTTTTCTTTTTGAAGACAAAATTTATTGAACTGTATTCACAAACAAAGGCAGTGCATCTTGGGGATGGACATCTTTCTTACTTTTGATTAAGTGTGTAAATTTCTTTGAGAAACTGTTGGGTCTATTGTATTAACTCGGAACAAAGATCAGGTTTGTAATTTGGAGTAGTAGCTGAATTTGCAAAGTCCTCCTGGGTAACTGAGGGGTGTTTTTCCCCAGTGTATGTGTACTTATTCTTCATTTCAGGAAATTTAGTACACTCGTAGATACATTACCTCTCACTCCTAGGAATAAGTGGCCTGTGGTGGTGAAGATCTGACTATGCCCAGGAGGTCATGAAGTCAATCTAATTAATTTAGATCATCCTAAATCTTCAGTCCCTTTAGCCTGAAAACAAAACTGCTGTGAGTTGTAAGATCGTTGTTGTTAGCCACTCAGTGGATAGTCACAATCCTTGTTGGGGTGAAAACCCTCAGAAAGTTGAGGGAAAGGATGTCAGTCAGGCTTAAAACACTGTGTAGATTTTTCTGCAAATATTTACTTTCATTTGAGATGGAATTAAGGTGGTA
The DNA here is from genome assembly GCA_013400135.1 of Rhinoptilus africanus. NCBI lineage: Eukaryota > Metazoa > Chordata > Aves > Charadriiformes > Glareolidae > Rhinoptilus > Rhinoptilus africanus. The sequence continues at coordinate 163,236 of VXBO01010038.1, forward strand.
CAGCCCTTAGATGATGTTTTGATGGGTTCAATTAGCTGCTGACACAGATAAAGGGACTGAGTCATGAATCTTTCTAATCTGTTAAAATATGCATTTTGTACAAGAACAAAGAAGCTCTAATACTGTTGTTGATGTCTTTGAAATCTAGCATAAAAATGTGTCTTTTCAGTCTTTTTGAAATTGCAGCTTTCATACAGTAGGCAAGTAGTAGAATAATTTGTCAAAGTAATTCCTGAACTTTTTTGTAATAGCTTTCACAAGATGTTATAAAGAAAGAAATATAAAAAAAAAATCTAAATGAAATAATCCATGTAATTACATGTGCTTTGCTCTGTTTAAAAAAAAAAAAGTATATCAAGTAGCAACCAAAATTTGGTTGATTTTTGTAGTAAAAATCTACTTTTCAATGTAGTAGATGATGTATGGTAATGCATTTTTTACATCTTAGTAGTAACATTTAAGATGTGTTTGGCTTATATTGGGTAAATTTGACGCTTTAAATTGTTCAGCTGTTAAGAATGTCTTCAGAGTTCAATACCGACAGCTTTAAAAAAGAAGAAAAAAGGAAAGCAATACCCACAGAAAAACAAGCCCCCAAACTCAAATTATTACATATATTGTAGTAAAAATGATCAGTCTTGCTTCTCAGATGTGTAGGCTTCTATGTGCTAGTTTCTTTATTGTAACTGAAATTCAGATTTGTTTAGAAGTACTGACCTGAATACCTAGATTTTTAGTTGTCATAGTTTAACCCCAGTTGACATCTAAGCACCCCACAGCCACTTGCTCACTTCCTCCTTGCCCCCAGTGGGACTGGGGAGAGAATTGGAAGAGTAAAAGTGAGAAAATGCATGGGTTGACATAAAGACAGTTTAATAGATAAAGCAAAAGCTGTGCACGCAAGCAAAGCAAAATAAGGAATTCATTTCCTCCTTCCCACCAGCAGGCAGGTGTTCTGCCATAGAGTCATCTAGCTTGGAAGGGTCCTTTAAGATCATCAAATCCAACTGTTAACCCAACACTGCCAAGTCCACCACTAAACCATGTCCCTAAGCACCACATCTACCTGCCTTTTAAATACCTCTGGGGATGGTGATTCCACCACTTCCCCAGGCAGCCTGTTCTAATGCTTGATAACCATTTTGGTGAAGAAATTTTTCCTAATATGCGATCTAAACCTCCCCTGGTGTAACTTGAGGCCACTTCCTCTTGTCCTGTCACTTGTTACTTGCGAGAAGAGACCGACGTCCAACTCTCTATAGCCTCCTTTCAGGTAGTTGTAGAGAGGTCTTCTCCAGGAAAGTAGAGCTCCATCATGTCTAATGGTTACTTGGGAAGACAAATGCTATAACTCCAAACTCCCATGCTTCCTTCTTCTTCCCCAGCTTTATATACTGAGCACGATGTCATAAGGTACGGAATAGCCCTTTGGTCAGTTGGGGTCAGCTGTCTTGGCCGTGTCTCCTTCCAACTTCTTGTGTGCCCCCCCAGACGACTCACTGGCGGGGTGGTGTGAGGAGCAGAAAAGGCCCCGACTCTGTGCAAGCTCTGCTCAGCAACAGCTAAAACATCCCTATGTTATCAGCACTGTTTCCAGCACAAATCTAAAATGTAGCCACATTCTCATTACTATGAAGAAAATTAACTCCATCCTGGCCAAAATCAGCATGTTACTCCAGGTGCATTTTTGTTTAAAAAAAGAACAACTAACAAACAAATTGATTGTGATGCCAGAGAATATACTTCATGTTTAGATATCCTGTCCAAGGCTAGAGATCTTGTATACTTGTATTAAAAGCCTCATTGTACTCTTCTTCTAACCAGAAGCTTGGTAGTTCTCACTAAGACTTTATCTTTCTCTCCGTCTTTCCCATCAAAACTGTGATAACAAAATGGCTTAATATATGATACCAAATTGCGAAAGCTTCATCCAAAAAATGAAGCGTGCATTTTGAAACACTGACAGTGAAAGTCTGATTTGGGATTGTTGGGAAAGTTCCCATTGCTGCCTTAACCTTTCAAACAAGCCTTTAAACATAGTCGCTTGCAATTTTGCAAAATGTTGAATACAGTTAGCTTTTTATAATAGAGAAACTCAACATTTAGCATTTCAAAGGGCTTGCTCTTTACTACTTAATTTGCAGAACTTGGTAATTGGTAGTGTGTCTTGCCATCTGTAGGAAAAATAGTTTAATTTCCACAAAATACATATGTATATCTATGAAAAAGCATACAGAAATAAATCTTGTAAGTCTAGACTACACAGTTGAAATAATTTTTATTTAAAGTTTATTGTCTAATGTACCATATGTAGTTGAATAAACCCATATTTTTAGCGTTCTTTTGTGTAAATGCATTTGATTAAAATGTTATGCCTGCTTAATTGGCTTCAGAGACTTGCATTTCAGTATTTTCAAGATGTCTGCAAAAGTTTAGTCTGGCCACTTAATCAGAAGATGAAAATTTATTTTTTTTATCCTTTTTGCATTCCTTGTAGTCACTGGTGTAATTCAAATTGCATTAATTCAAATGTATTTATAAACATTGCTTGGGTTTTTTTGTTTTTTTTTTTGTTTTTTTTTTTAACAATAAAATTTGACACCTTTTAAAAAACCACTTGAATATTATTTCTGCATAAATGTACATGGAGTAGAGAGAACATTGCTTATAATGTTTGTTAATTTAAAGTCTGGTCTACAATGTGAGTAAGAAGATGTGCAAGTGAGGATTCTGTGTATTGAGGATCTGGATTTTGTAAAGACATCTGGCTTAGCTTGTAGAGACATTGTTATATTTCATGCTTCAGTTGCAATTTAGAGAGAAAGAAAACAGTGATAACTTATGTCTAAAATCAAGATCATATTTTTATTTCTATGGGCGGTTTTGAAATTTTGCTTAACTAGTAATAATACATAAAGGAAGACAGGCATTTTGACAAATAATTCGGTTCTTTGTTCCTTACACAGACAAAAGAAGTTGGTTTGCTTGATGCAGACATATACGGACCTTCGATTCCAAAGATGATGAACTTAAAAGGAAACCCAGAATTAACACCAAGTAAGTGGAAGTGATTTTTCTTGCTGTCTTCTTTGTACAGGGTTGAGCAGGGGCCACTCATTGCTGCTTCCTTGGTGTGGCACAGAAGGCATGCAAACAAAAGATGAAGACAGTGTATTTTAAAATTTTTTTCATTTTTAGTAATGAGGTTGCTTTCAAAGCTAGCTTGTACAACTAGGAGCCCATTGAGGGTTGTCTTTTTTATTTTATTTTAGTCCATAGGCTTTGGGAGTTTCACGGATTATTACTAGAGACACTGAAAAGGGTAGCTAGGAAAGAAAGGTTATTGTCAGTAGTTTTAAACTTGCTATACAGGATCCCACTATACAAGACAAAACAATATACAGTAGTATAGGGGAAAAAAAAGACTTATCTAGGAAATAAGAGAAGGATCATCACAGTAGCTTGTATAGAATGTCATTTAAATGATTGTGCTTGATCTCTTTCTTAACCTAAACACACCAGGCCACGATTCATTTTTATTTGAAGTTATGCATTTAGGAATGCAGTGGTGGAGACTTTGCTACCAGTAGATAAAGACAGTAGGTAAAACTCCCAATTTTCCTTGTGCTAGGAAGGATTCTGGTCAGGGGGAAAGTAAATTCAGGTGGGAGAGTCTGGAGAGAAATAAGGAAAACTTAAAGTAGAAAGGTTGCATCAAGTTAGTTTACCATTCAGAACTTCCACCCAGACCAACCAAGAGTGAAACTGAAGAGTGGCTTTATCCCGATACTCCGTTCATGTGATGCTTGAGTGTAAGGGATTGTGCTTTTTTGAGGGTGGTGGGGACACCGAGGCGACAGGATTTGTTTAATGCTTTGTTTTGCCCATCCTGTGACAAAGTGTATATATTTTTAACAATTAAAACCATATAACCACAGATAAAAGCAGTCCCACACTGTAACGCCTACACCTTAAACTGCACTGGGGTTTTATTTGAAGGAAGTACAAACTGGCAATACCAGAAAGGGATCAAGGATGTGTACCGGTTCAAACAAGACATAAAAGGGCTTCAGTAAAATAATCAACTGTAAATGCCCATTAATGTTTGTTGGCAGTAATTGCTAGGTAAAAGGGAAGTTAAATATTCCTTCCACTTTCTTTCATGCCACCATCTTTTCTTATTTACTCTGCTATTCTTCTAAAATATCCATTTGTTACCCGATCTTAATTTGTGCACATGTATGGGTGTTGGGGTGATGGTTGTTTTATACAGTCTCGCTTGGTATAAAGCACGCAGAATGAAACAGTGCCAATGTCTTTAAAGGGTGGTTACTGAGCTTGCAACGTTAGGCTCTGAAAAATTAGTAAGTGGCAAACTTAGGATTTCTTATATAATTAAAATTCTGTCTCTTTATGCTTGTACCCTGTACACTGGATAAAGAAAGCGTAATGTATTTCGGTATGCGGATGCGCTGCATGTGCTTATACGGGCAACTGTCAAATTGAGTACTGGCTTACAAATACAGACTTTATTTAGATTAATTTCTAAGAGAGGAGAGTACTTGGTTTTGTTGGGTTTCTGTTGTTTTTTTTGAAGTCAAAGGCTAATTCTGTTGTGTAATAAATAAATAACTAAACCCTCTCATGCATCATCGGTACAGTTTGACTTCCTGATACAAACTGAAGTATTCGTGCATTCTCTTGTACTTTGGACCCTGTTGAATGTCATACAGGCTGTGTTTTCCCATAACAGATTTTTTTGCTATGAATTTTGCTTTTGAAATGCATTACACAATATGAACATAAAAGGGACTATGTTGTTATGTTCTTCATATCTCTCCTCTTTTCCTTTTTATGTGACGTTGACTTTTTCCTTTCCAAAGATGTTCAGGTAAAAATTTAATTCTCCATTTTTTTTTCTCACTGCCTGAAAAATTGATCAGATAACTTTGAACTTCTTATACATTTTGCTATGTATTTTAAGTTTCCCAGTCTATTTCGTATGATCATACAAATTAACTTGCTAGAAATGCAGGAACTTAAGAGTATATTCAGTCAGATATTAGGGCAGCTCAATTTTGTTTGTATGTAAATTTTGCTTTCTGTAGATAACTTGGGTACACAGCTGAGAATTCACTCTAAGCTTTTGTCTTAATATGTTTTGAGTGTTTTTAAAAATACAGAATTCAATGTAATAGAAAGAATTTGGAAGATTTCCCTGAATTGAAATTGCTGCTGTTGCTTTGTACGCACCAACATTTTGATCACTAAAATATGTTCTTTGTACTTCTGTGTGGAATGTACAAGCAAATATTATCAGGATTTAAGAACGTACCTTATTTTTTAACTGACATAAAATGAATTTGCATATTTCAAAAGCTTGGCACATTACAGAAGTCTACTGAGAAACTCATCTAGTAATTCAGTATGAATGATAACAGGATAGAATTTGTATTTCAGGAATTCTGTTCACTGCTCTGTGCACTTTTAACTCTTGAGCTATGAAGCTGTGGAGTAGCAACAATGACAGTGTTGACAAAGTAGCTGACATTAAGATGATTTCATTATGAAAACAGGAATTTGGAGGACATAGGAAGTTTTAATTGTTGAGATTCATTTAATGAGTCACAGATAGGATAGGCTTGCAAGGAAGTCATCCATCATAGGGGTGTGTATGTAAGTGTGTATATATATGTATAGATATAAAAGTATGTGTTAAGCTTGTATTTGGTATAATTAGGTTTAGTGTTATTCATATTTCTTACTTCATCTTCAAGAATAAAACATAAACTCTGAACAAATGCTGTTTTGTACAGTAAGTGGGCAACAGTTCTGTGTTCAAGATGTGCATTAACAAAGTATACATAACAATAAGTCAATTAAAATATTTTAATAACATAACAATCAAAAGTTATGTTTAAAGTCTATTGCTGTCTTCAGTATGAGGCCTGGATTTGAAAATTAATCTGTAGAGTAATCCTGCGAGGTTCTGAGCACTCTCGTACTCTTTGATTTCTATTTCTTTTCTCACATGTAGTGGTTGAAAAGGGATTAGGGATGCCTGGAACCATACAGAATAAATCCGTGCAGCAATTATCACTTCTGAATAAAAATTATTATAGTTATGCTATAATTTAAGTTTTCAAAATGAATTAAGACTTCTTAGGGAGGAGAGAGTCTGTATAAATGGAAGATACTCCGTTAATTTAATTTTGCAAACTGTAGTACATTGGAAAATCTGCTAACATTTAGTAGCGTATCATTCAAAATACTTTAACAAAATGGTCAGGGAAATATCAGTTAATAAATTCACAACTGAACTTAATTAGCTAATGGAGGATTATCTGACCATGGAATAAATACTAACATCAGCTACAATATATACACGGGGCAATGCTTATAACACAAGTAACCAAAGCATTACTTTTATTCTTTCCCCAAATAGTTAACTTAAAAGTTGTTTTCTGGCTCAGTGAACTGCATAATTTCTGGGTTTTTTTCATCTGTTTCTTTTTTTAAAATCTACCATTGAAACTAGTTGGCAGAGAGTAAAAGTTGTTACGTTGCCAAAAAGATATTGCCATTTGGCCAAATAAATGTAACATTTCTTCACTTAATTTAAATGATTTGGAAGGTTTTGGTGGGCTTTTTTTCCCCTTTCAAAGAGCCAGTTCAGTGCTCTTTTAGTATTTCAAACCTTTGTTGCCATTTTATGATATCCTCAGTGTCTTTTTTATTTATTAATAAAATAGTATATTCAAAAGATCAGTAGTGGGCATCTGCTTTCAAAATTTGGGATAAAAAGTAATTTCTAAGAGAAAGCTAATTGTAGTTTTGTCCAGCCCCCTGAGACTAATAATATTTCAGGAGCTATGGAAATGAAATTAGTGGTGGATAGCAGAATCTTGACACAGAAAGTGATAACTTAAAATAGACTCTGTTGTGACTTTTTAAAGATGTCTGCTGGAAATAGCTGTATCAAGGGGCTGTGGTGTATCCATTTGAGAGTTATTAATAGAACACCTGGAGTGGACTAGTTAAACAGAGAAAATGTTAGGTAGGTAGGGTAGTTATTGAGGTAACCATGAAGAATTTCTTGATCTTACGTAAGGGTTTAATTTTAAAGGTACAGCTTGTATTCTCAAACAAAGTTGTCTTTATCATGCTTTACCAGCGGAACAGCATCATGATTAATTTAAATAAAACCTAAATTTGATTCTTTCAAAAAAATCCTATTTGCTACTGCTGTTAACTGTTGATTTGTGAACAAGTGATTTTTAGATTCTGTGTCGTCTAATGATATGCTTTATTGATTCTGTTTTGAAAGAAATCTGAACTGAAGCCCAGTGTTTTACTTTTGGTGATGTCTTATCCCAGATTATCTGGTTGACTGAAGTAGAGTAGTCCCATGTGTCTTACATGTGAGAAAATAATCATTCAGAATGTTGTAATTAGTTGTGGCTTATATTTTGCAGGCTCTTTCATATGTGATGAGGTAGTTGAAATTTTCATATGAGATGAGGTAGTTGAAAATGAGAAGAATACTCAAGCGTTACATATTTTATTCTGGACCTTGACTGTTGCCCTCAGGCCTGTAACAATTAACCTCAAACTGGATTAATTCAGCTATTGTTGAGTTCACTTATGGAAAAAATTGATGACCTTTAATTGGAAGGGAAAGGAGGTGGAGGATATCCAACTCTGCAAGGAATTATTTATAGGCATGCAGTTGTTAGCTGCTGTTTAAAAAATAAAAAAACCCTCTAGACAGTTAATTTATTAAAATTTTATTCTTCATTATACAGAAATTCATACTTAGAAAAAATAAGGCAAAAAAGTGTAAGATGGGAAATGTAATGTAGTAATTAGTCTCTTACTGAAAGCAGTCTTTTTTTAATAAACAGCAAGTCAAATTTTACTAAATGCTATTGCAATAGAAATTACTGAAATGCTGTCACCTGAAAAAATACCTTTCAAGTACTTGAAAAGAGGAAGTGTATTACTCATCAGGTTGTTCATCCTGCAGTGCAGTAATTATAAATGTGTTGATATGGATTATGGCTAGCAAATATTCATTCCATTATAAAGTTTACTCTTAGAGATACAGATGGTTTGTCTGGTTCAACTTTTATACAGATTGGAATTAAATTGCAGAATGGTTTTATTATAGTAACATGATAGATACACTTTTCATTGTACATACATAAACTAAAGAAATGATTAATTTTTTTGTTTGTACACTGGACACATTTAACTTTTTGCTTATTTCAGAGGAATAACTTTCCATCCCTCTTTTCTGCTAGAAGTAAAATTAAAGAAATGTAACTAATTCTTAGTATTTTTACCTTGCAGTTTCACTTTCATGCTTTTTCCCTGAGAGCTTCTTGCTGTATTTTCCCCTCTTTCCTTACCCTTCTCTACAGTGCAATGGAGTGGCTTTTCAGAATAAAGAAATGAAACAAAAAACATCAAAAATAGAAAAAATGTATTTTAATCCTTTCCCTATAGTGACAAGAGGCTAAAATGACAGACAGAGTTTAAAAGCTAGTATCTCTTTCCTTTGCTTTAGTTGATCATAATCTTGTAGAGTATGTAGAACTTCACTTTACAAGTGGTGAATGAAATTAGAATAAAATCACAGCATGGTGTATGAGGGGATTCATGTGAAATGCGAAAGGGAATATTTAACGTATATGGAAACACATGTTTTTTTAAAGTGGAGAATCAACAAGTTTACTGTGGTTTTCATCTGTGTCATCAGTGTCCAGGTGGTTCTCTTTCTTTATTATTTTTTTTAAATTACACGTTTGAACAGTCTTTTCCATGTTTTTTCACCTGCAATTCTTTTTTTTTGGTCTTGTTAACAACACTTAACCTAAAAAAGGCTGAATTGACTCAAATGTATTGAGTTCCGTAGCTTTGCTTTGAGAGCAATGGAAGTCCCTAGTTAACTGCAGTGGTTTTTTGAAGTCAGATCTTGAATGGAAGGTAAATGTGTAGGGAATGTCCTGCTTCTCCCTGTTCTGCTTGAGTGTTGTCTGTCACGCTGTTGTGTGACCGACCTGGGCAGTGCCCCTCGCACAGAAGCAAGTCAGTGCTTCAGATAATGTGAACCTTCCCCAAAGGTTTTGTGTGTCAGGACAGAAGCCTTGAAATGAACATTTTATTAGTCTGTTTCATTCCTCGTGGGTGTAACGAACTAAAAGAACCCACACAAATTAGCCTAATAAAGCTTTTGATCCACTATAAATAAACCTTTTGGGCTCCATGGGGATCTGAGGGCTTTGCAGAATGTGGGTTATTTTAGTGATTGTAAGGAAGATGTCTGTGATGGAAGGTAGTGGCAAGATACTTCGAACTACTCCTGTGTTTTTATTCCAAACCTGACAAGTCAGTAATGCTTTAAAATGGAACAAAGATGTGACTAAATCACTGTGCTCTTTACTTGTGCCAGACTTACTTTAGAAGTACAGTCTTCCAGCAAGCAATTAGTTCTTTTGCTTCTAGGTAGAACTGATGACGTCATATCTGCAAAACAGTTCCATTAATGAAAAAGCTTTTACAGCGCTTTGTTTCCTCTGCAGTCTATCAGGAGGAATAAAAGTGGAAAAACCTACTCAGGTAATGGGGTTGGTAGACTGACTAGATATAAGAAGCAAATCTTTTGGAAAAAGCCGTGTTTCTTTATGCATTTGTTTCTTAAAGTTGAACTATGAGCATTGAATAATGCTCTTTCAGTCACATTGCTGGTTTGCTTTGGTTTAAGTATTTGTGATTTCTTTGTGGCTAGGTAACACTGTTTGTGCCGGGCGTAATGGGAAATGCAGCCGTCCTTGTGTGGAGCTCTTCGGGCTTAAAATACAAACTGCCATACTTCTGGAGAAATCCTGCAAATAAATTTATAATGCAGTGTGAAATCAAGCTTGAAGTCTCAATTAGTGTGTCACTTGCCATAGAATATTCTGGGCTTCTGGCATAAGCGGTTAAAACAACAATTACAGTTAAAACAATGATTTAAAATTCATGACTCTGACTAACCCTCTTCTGGTGATGGCATCCTTTCCACTGTGGCGTAGGTTGGTGTCTCTGTGTTGTATTGAGGGATGCCCTGGGTCCTTGTTGCTATTCGTCCCCCTCCCCTCTGCTGCATTTCTTTTCCCTTACTGCACCATGGGTGAAATTCACTTGCCTTTGCTTAGGAAACAACTACTGCTTTTGACATGCTGGAGTATGGCGTCTAGCATCTAGCTGCCCCTTCAGAAGGTGTGCTAGCCTTGTACAAATCTCGGCTCCCTAAGGCATCCAGAGTGGTGGGAAAAATCTGTGTTTACACAAGTAAAGCCCAACCTTTTTGTTAATCTTCTGTCCTATGCCATCTTTCTTCTTTCTCCTGTTGTTGGAAACCCTGTGCTGTCTGAAGCCTTTGTGTCCTTAAGTGGAATCTGGATCCCCCCATTACAAGACATTGTTCGTATGAGGTGACTTTCAAAATAAACAGCAAATAAGTTCCTTATAGTTCTACATAGCAACAGCAATATGAGAATTACTGTTTACTGTGATTAAGAGAAGGTGCTGTGTAAATTGGAGTCCTAACTTGGACTGTGATAGAGTATGCTGTAATCACTGCAGTATGAAATTGGACACAATTAAAAACCTGATGATGCAGAAATTTTTGAGCTTTTACAAGTGACCATGCTGAAAATCTGTTTCAGCTTGTCTGTATGTATGGCACGTTAATTGAGTTTGTCTCAGATAATCTTGTTTAATGTACTGGAATCCACAGACTGCTCTGCGGTGTCTCTCTGACTGGCATGGTGGCTCTGTGTTGCGTTGTGCCATACATCTTCTGTGTTTCAGGCAGTGAGGTGTCACTGAGATGTGAGGAGGTGGAAAATGGCAATTTGTCATGAAAATCTTATCTAATGATGAGCTGTGCAAAGTGCAGCAGAACTTTTAACTTTTGTGTAAACTGTGAAGAAGCATCAACTTGCTCAAATTTTGGTAAATGTATGCAGAGGAGTTGCAGTATGGATTTTATTTAAATAACATGACATCAAAGATGAAGGAATACTTATGAGCTATTCAGAAATACACTTTTGAAGCTGCTGCTTTAATGCTTAAGTGTGAGATGCTAAAATGTTATTCAGAGAAGGAGGTATTATAGGTCCCATATATAGGTCCCATCTTAGAACAACGTAAAAGCACCGCATTTCTGCTCAATGATCAAAATCCAGTTAGGACACATATGTGACTTCCACTATTACGATTTTTTTGAAGACAAACATTGAGTAAAATAATTGGTTATTGTTACAGGAAGTCTTTGATCTTCCATTATAGAGGCAAGTTATAAAAATAGCTGAGTACAATAGGAAATCTTTAACAGGGATGAAAATCTGAGCTTCCAGTGTTTTCATCTCATGTTTCAGTATTTTCTTGCCTTTGAAATGGTAAAAAACCCCCAGTATCCCACCCCTTAATTCAGGCACTTGAACGCTCTGAGCAGCTCCTCTGCATTAGTGCTCAGTCAGTAAGCTCAAAATAGATTTGCTAGGGCGTTGCATGATCCACTGTACTCATATTTAATAATTATAAGCTACCTTTACTTTTCTTAAACAGCATGATGCCTCCTAAGGAGGTGTAGTATGACATCACAGTCTTTTGGAATAATGATCTTTACTTAGCTGATGAGATAGGACTGAACGTAAGCCTTTGCTTGCTCTATCAGTCAACAGACCTCTTCTGAAAATTAAGCCAAGAACTGATGTGTCTCCTTGTGGTTTAACCCCAACCAGCAGCTAAGCACCACACACCCACAGTGGGATGGGAACAGAATCGGAAGGGTAAAAGTGCAAAAACTCGTGGGTTGAGGTAAAGACAGTTTATTAGGAAAAGGAAAAGCTGTGCATGCAAGCAAAGCAAAATAAGGACTTCGTTCCCTACTTCCCCTCGGCAGGCAGGTGTTCAGCTGTCTCCAGGAAAGCAGGGCTTCATCATGCGTAATGGTTACTTGGAAAGACAAACGCCGTGACTCCAAGTGTCCACGCCTTCATTTTTCCTTCCACAGCTTTTATTGCTGAGGATGACACCATATAGTGTGGGATAATCCCTTTGGTCAGTTGGGGTCAGCAGTCCTAGCCATGTCCCCTCCCAACTTCTTTTGCACCCTCAGCCTGCTCACTGGTGGGGCAGCGTGAGAAGCAGAAAAGGTTTTAATGCTCTGTGAGCATTGCTTAGCAATAACTAAAATACCTCTGTGCTGCCATCACTGTTTTCATCACAAGTCCAAAGCATGGCACCATGCAAGCCACTATGAAGAAATGTAACTCGGTCCCAGCTAAAGCCATACATATAGCACTGTACATACTTTGTGTGCTGCACTGACCTGTGGCCACCACTGAACGGCTGTGTCAGGCTTTCTACAGAAAAAAGAATGGAGTAACTCAGATACCTCCTCAGGATAGTCTGCAAGGCTTACTTTTTCTGGGGAAAAAGTTTTTTTTAAAAAAAAAGTAATTACAAAATGCAGAAGATCCATCCTAATGACTTCAACATTGTTCTTCCCCATGTAACAACCCAGCCTTCAGACCAGCCCTAGAGCTCTTTTAATCAGCAATCTGCTGTAATGCTGCCACAAATTAGCTTGTGTCTCTCTTTTCTAGTGCCGCGCTTGTAGCCTACCAGAAAACACATTTTATTGGCGTTTCATTGGTGCTCTGTTGATCTTATTGATCTGATTTTTTATGTTCAGAGAAAACACAGCACCCTTTTATTTCGGGCCTTCAAGCTTACTGAAAAATTGTAAACAAGGATATTTTGTTGATCTCCTAGCGTAGGTGGCATAGTACTGCTGTGTGTTGCAGTTTTAAGAAATCCATTTTGTGGTTTGTTGGATTTTTGGAGCTGTATGGTGGGTGTCTGATAACAGAGAAGGAAGCATTAGCAATACTCTGAAAGCAATGGGAATTAGAGATGTTACTGAGATCTCATTAAGCTAAATCTTCTTTACATGTTATGTTTTAGAAAATCTTCACGAGACCCAGGACGAAGGAGGAGGAATGCCTGTAGCTTTTGATGAGACAAGGGTGATTACCAGAGCCCACTGAAGCACTTCAGATTTGAGATAGTCTTAAGAATGCTTTTTAGCGGTAGGCAAACAGTGGGGTGCTCTGCAATATTTTGTATTACTTTGAGAATATGCAGAACATTATAGCCAGAATATACAGCAGGTTGTGAATTGTTCATGTGCATTGTATAAATTTGATTAAATCTTGCTGCTCAGAGCAGTTTATAGTCCTTGTTGTTAACCAGAGAAAATAAGATCCAGTTTTCATAAATAATTTTCAAGGAATAAACAGTGCACATGTTTTAACAGCAGAGAGGCCCCTTTGGCTGCTCTGTAGGTCAGTGTTTGTGTACTCACAGCAACTCTCCTGTTTTACCCACTGAGGTGAAGGAAAGGGAGATCTCTGAAGGTGTGTCCATTCTGTGAGATTAGTGTGTCTACCTGGGCTCTACACAGAAGAAACCGTCTACGCAGGTAGTGGATGCTGAGGTGGTAGTCTCTGAATATTTGACCGACATACTGTAGAGCACTTGGATTGAACTGAGAAGTGACATGGTATGTTGGTGAACTTTCGCAGAATAAATGCATCTTTTCCATTCTTCTTACCATCCTGTTCCTGGTCCTCATGTGCTGAGTGGTCGAGGATTGACCTTCCCTTTTTGTTTTCATTTTTTCTTAAAATTGTTCTTATTTCATGGTAAAAATGAAGCAGACCTTGAATCTGCAATGATATATGATGTTGCAGATACTTTTTCTTTTTCCTGTTTTTTATTTTTTTAAAAAAAAACCTCTCACAGGTAAATACGTAGTCATTTTTCTGAAGACATCTAAGAGTATTATAATTTGTAGTGGTACATACGCTGTTTACAAGGACACCAAAGCAGTGCTTAGAGATGGCTCTAGGCTGAAGTTCAAATGTCATCAACTTCTTTATAACAAAACTATCTTACTGCAAGAGGGATAAGTAAGACTGTGATTCCTAGAAATGTGGTTAGAAAGTGTAGTGCCACCAAAATAAACCCTGACTAAACACTGAAAAGAACAGCGCAAGTAGAGAAGAGCTGGATTACACTACTGCAGTGCATCAGTCCAAGCCCATCTCTTTTCCAATAGCAGTTCCATACTCATTCCTGAATGCTATAGTCATGCAAGTGATTTGTTTAGCTTCCTATTTCGTTCTTTTTGATTTGTAAACCAAAACACTGTGGATTGGAAAAACTACATCCAATTTATTTTCAGCCATATTTCTACAAAATTACATAGCTTGAACGCACGCTTACTTGATTGCTTGAAAGCTTTCATCTGAAGAGTTTAGCTGTTTAATTTGCATGCTCTGAGGTGTTATTTTGTCTGAATTTGGAATTCGGCTTTGAATGCACTGCATTATATTCACATTGTTTTTATTTTACTATCTCTATATATTTTACTTTGGGTGCATCAGAGGTTTCTGTCAAAATATGTATTATAATGTATTTTTTATTGTTTAAAGTTTTCTTTCTATTTTCTGATGGTTCCTGCCTGTGCATGCTCTTAAAATAAACCAGCTTGATCAAATAAAATTGCTTTTGTTCTTTTGTGTATGTGCACGCACTGTTTTGAGATGAGGTGTGGATCTAGATGGCAGAGACTATAAAGAGGAGGTTTTGGCTTTTGCGGGGCTTTGTTTTGAATGCATGCATTTTTTGTTTACTTTCTGCTTGCTTACCCCTTTGCCAGCGAAACAATTACGGTATTTCTCCCTCCTTTTTTTCTTGACATCGGAAAGCATAGGAATATGGAGTATGACAAGGTACATTACCGCTGTAATATTCAAATAAGCATCTTTTGTTCCTACAGAAATTTTACAAGTCCTGCAGATTTCTACCAGTCTGAAGGAAATCCAGGACTTCTTACCTGAAGCTGATGACAGAACGTAGTTTAGAAGTGGCTTTATTGGGTACCTCTCCTCTGGGGGTTCCAACGCAGGCTTAATACAAGAAGAAGAACTCCCCAAAACATTGATGCGTTAGTGGGAGCAATCCTCTGATTCATGACATTAATGAATAGCATAGTTTTAAAAGAATTCAAAATCCCATTGTGTTGTAAGACTTCAGTTTTGTTCTGATACAGGTGAGATTGCGTTTACTGAAGTAGGCGGATGCCTAATAGGAGACTTATGCCTTGCAGCAGGGGGATTTCATACAAATAGATGAAGTCTTGGTTTCAGCAACACAAAGTGACATATTATGGGCAAATGCATTGTTATTCTGGCAAAAGATGAATGGTATCAGGAAAATGTAACAACCTAAGAAAAAGTGGGGCCAGGTTCTTGCGTAGAATAGATAAATGTATACATATATTGAAGGGATAGGGGGAAAAATAGACAAATGCTTTTAACAGAGAGGGAAAACTGTTCTTACAAGGAAAAAAAAGAAGTGTAAGCTTATTTCTTTAAAACAAACAAACAAACAAACCAACCTCCAAAACCACTCCCCCCCCTCAAAAAACCCCCTTTTTTGCTTCTGTTTTAGAAAATCTAATGAGGCCCCTTAAGAACTATGGAATCGCATGGTGAGCATATATTTTCATTTAAATCAAGCTTCTTTACAGATGTACTTATTGTGCTGGAAAGCTTAAGTTTTTGCTTTGTTGTTTCAGCATGTCTATGGGTTTCTTGGTAGAAGAGACTGCCCCGGTTGTGTGGAGAGGGCTCATGGTAATGTCAGCTGTTGAGAAATTGTTGAGACAGGTAAGGAGTCAGGTACATATTTGTGTTTCAAACTAATGGGTTATTTTAAAATGCATTTAGCTAATACATGAGTGTCCATGATATTATTTCATATATCAGTGTTGAGCATTTTTGTATCTTGGTCGTCTTAAATTTTTAAGAATTTAATCTTAACTTCAAGTAAGAGGGGAAAGTTGACACCTTTTGCGTTTACCTGTCCCCTTCAAATAGAGCTGTTCTTCCATGTATTCAATGAGTGAGTCACCCCAATTTGCATTCCTTCTCATTCCTTTTTATGTTTATGTGATTGTTAAAAAAAAAAAAAGCATTTTGAAGTTGCCTAAGGATTTGAATGTATAGATATCTATGCATATCTACAGCTTTATTCCCTTATGTGCTTGTTAATTCACCAGCACTAAGAACTCTTGGATGGCGTTTGACATATGACAGGTACATGAAAATCATTAGATACCATCTCTGTGTAATGCAGATAGATTGTTAGTTAATAAATTTCCTGGCATATGGAAGCGGAGCGGCTTTTTTATTTCTTGACAGATTTTTTTTTTCCTCTTATTGTGAATAGATCTGTGAAGTGCTAATGAGACAAACAGCTGAAAAAAATGTATTAAGGTTGCATGTTTAGACTTTGAAGTGACCCAGATTGTTTACAGCTGACATCCATTCCAGGGATTTAATGTATACAGCTTGGAGATTACTAGGTTTCTGTGTGCCTTCTGTAAATGCCTCCAAATCTTGTGCTCCTTAATGATTGAAAAGATTTTTTTTTTCAGCCTTTTTAATTTTTTTTTCTGGATTCTCCTCTAACACAGACTTTAGAATAGCGACAATCGTTGCCCTGGTCGGAAAAATGGTGTGTCTGCCAGAATTTCAGGAAGAGATCTTTGCCTAGATTTGGCCTTTAAAAATAAGGGGTATCCATGCCAATAGCTGTGGAAAGCTGCTCTGACCTCTTTGTGTGTTGCATTGCGTTGGCCATGCTCACAAAGACTAGAGCCTAAAACCTGGCTGGTAGAGCTAAAGTTAGCACCTGCCATATTGGCATACTTCACCCTGGGAGACCGAAGACTGGCAGGCGCTCCACTGCCGTTACTTCAATCGATGGTATCCCCAGATGGGAAACATGTGCCAGCATCCTCGTGGAGGGTGCGGATGATGCCTCGTAATGAGCTCATTGCTCCCTAGCAACAGACGGAGCAGTTACATGCTGACCGATCATGCTGCAGGAATGAGACAGAGTCCATTAATGCTCGGGGCGTCAGTGATTTGCCTGATAGTGGAACATGAATTCTGAAAGAGGAAGGCTTTACAGCTATATTTCTTCTCCCCACAAGCAGTTTGCTTCCACGTTGTATTGGGTCTGGCTGAGATGGAGTTAATTTTCCCCATAGCAGCCCTCATAGTGCTGTGCTTTGTATTGGTAGCTACAAAGGTGTTGACAACACACCAGTGTTTTGGCTACTGCTGAGCAGTGCTCACACAGCATCAAGGTGCTCTCTCAACATTGCCCCCCCACCCCGGCAATAGGCTAGGGGTGGGCAAGATCTTGAGAGGGGACATAGCTGGGACAGATGACCCAAACTGACCAAAGGGGTACTCCGTACCGTATGATGTCTGAAATAAAAACAAAGAGAAAGGAGGAGGGGAGCATTCATTATTACAATGTCTGTCTTCTGAAGCAACTGCTGCACGTACTGAAGCCCTGCTTCCGGGGAAGTGGGTGGACGTTACCTGCTGATGGGAAGTAGAGAATAAATCTTTTGTTTTCTTTTGCTTTATTAAGCTGCCTTTATGTTGACCCGTAAGTTTTTTTCCATCTTATTTTCTCCCCCCTCCCGTCCTGCTGAGGAGGTGAGTGATGGAGCAGCTTGGTGGGCAGCTGGCATCCAGCCAAGGTCAGCCCCCCACATGCTTGATGACCAGGGTAGTATTAAATCTATGCCTGAAAAAGCTGGTTTTATCTCCTCCTTTGAAGAAAGAAGATCACAGATGACAGGGAGAACCAGCAGGTTCTATCTGATGTACAGGTGGTTTTGAGAAAATAACTAATAAATTTTCCAGACTAACAGATGCTATTTTGGTTTTAAAAACTGTTTTATCCTTTTTGATGTAGTTACTAGTCAGTCTCTGGAAGGGGCTAACTGTAGAACCAGTAGTGTTGTAGGCTTGGACACCTAAACAAGAGACAACCACAGCATGCGATGATGTTTTTAAATATACTCTCATTCCATTTTATATTAGAAATAGTTTTGTGATCTCTTGGGGGCTTTGAAATTTTTTATTGTTTTCTCTTTATCTGTTCTCGTTGGTCCTAGCTATTACCTTTTGTTTGACAGGATAAAGTTCCTTGCAAGAGTAAAATCTTTCTGCTACACTTAACTTTCTAAACCCATATTCTTAAGAAATATCTGCTTTACCTCTATAGCTACATATAAACCATCTGAATTAGCTCCTTAATCTAGATTTATGGTATAATATAAGCGTAAGGAGCTTGTGTGCATTCAGACAAGCTGATAAAATAGTAAGTTCTTAAAATAGTTAATTCAACCAGATTGTAAACACAGAGGTACCCAGACTTTTGCATTAAAAACACTGTCGGTATTTTATAATGGTGTTTATTATTAGATGGTGGAGGGTGTTTTTTGTTTGTTTTAAAAGCGTCAAGACTGTGCATTCACTCTGTAAATAACTGGCTGCTTGTTTGGTTAACATTAGTTAACATTATAGAATCATAACTCTTTGAGTTAAATATATCTCGATTTCATGTGCCTTGAAATTATCTGAAGTTTTGTTGTGGCTGAGAAGTGATTTCTTCATTCACATAATTAGATGTTCTGTAGGCCCATTTACACTGCAGGGTGCTCTTTTTCTCATGTCTAGGTTTTAACTCTTCCCATTTCCCTGCCACAGTTATCTTTATGTAAAAATTCTTTCACGTCTGTTAACTTTGAATCTTGCTTGCCTTTAGATGAGAGAGAGCATTTTTTTGTTTGCTTGAGTTTTAAAAAATATTGATCTTTTCTCTGAAGATATCTTTAAAACCCAGGTAAGGAAGTTTTGGTAGTTCTCTAGTGTCATCTGTGGCATTAGGCATTTTCTATTCAGTTTTCACTTAACATACACTTCAGGTGTTGCCTACACTTTTGTATAGTCCCATTCAGCACTTGTTCCTTTACTCTGTGTGTCTTGACTCAGGGTTATGGTACTTGGTTCAGATTAAACAAGCTACCTCAGAATACATCATCTTGGTGTATTTGTTGCGGGAGTGACTTCTGATTAACCTTTAGGCTAAGTACAATTAGCTAATAAAGATACAAATTTTTTTTGACAGTTACCTAAAGCCTGTACGGTAACATGTCTGAAAAGCTCTGCTTAAATAACTATCATGTAGACAGCTAAGAACCTTAGAAACATGAAGATTATTTAAAAAAAAAAATTAAAAAAGGCAAGCAAAACTTGTTCCCTAGTTTAAACTGCATTTGCAACAAGGATTTCAAATGGTCATCACCGTTATCCCATACAGACTGGCATGGTAAGTTTTCTAGCACCATTCTCATTCCTGTCTGAAGACATCTTGACAGTTCAGTGGCAAAGGAGCAGTTAGAAGGGTGCAGGCACAATCCTGAACTGATCCAGGAATAGCATGACTGGCTACTGTATGTCCTGGAGTGTAGCGTGGCATTGTTCTGTCAAAAGGCTGGGGGAGAGGAATAGCTGCTGTAGTCATAGCAGCAATACAAATGGATGGGTTTTCTTGTTTAGGCAGTAATTAGTAAAACTTTTAATACAAAGGATAGTAAATGTTGCTTTCTCTGATCTTGTATTCTATATGTTACTCTACATGTGTTATTGAGTTGAAATACCAGCAGAGAAGGAAAAAAAAAATCAATATGCAGTGGAAAAGTCAGCTTTTATGTTGAAAAAGAATCAAATAAAAAAATGGGACTACAGGTAAAAAACCAGTATGTATTTCAGCATGTCCTGTTCTCCTTGTATCTTTGTGTTGTGGTTTAACCCCAGCTGGTGGATAGATCCACAGAGCTGCTCGTGCAGTTCTTCCCCTTCCTCCAAAAGGTCAGGGAGAAGGAAAAAAGGAGGGGAAAGGGAAAGGAAAATAAGAACTTGTGGGTTGAGATAAAGACAGTGTAATAGCAACAATAACAGAAAAGGAAAATAATAATAATAACAATACAATAATAACGATAATAACGAAAAAAGTCCCTCTTACCACCTGGTGAATTGTCACTGTCCTGGGTAGTGATTGTGGATTCCCCCCTGCCCAACCTCATTGATATACCCAGCATGACATCTATGGTATGGAATGTTCCATCATTTTGTCTAGGCTCCTCCTCAGCTTCTCTGGGAAGCTGAAAAAAGTCCTTGAAAAATATAAACATCACCTGGCAACAACTAAAACAATATGTATTATTGCCATTCCTTTCATACCAAATCTAAAACACAGTAACGACTAGAAAGAAAATTAACTGTGTCCCAGCTGAAACCAGGACACTTTGTGATAATAACAGATAAAGTTGTATCACTACTAGAAGCAAATGTTGCCTACACAACATGGATTATAGATGTCAGCAGTTTAGTTAAGTGCAGACAATCCCCTTGGAACTAGCCCAGAAATCTGCTTTCTTTTCAAGGCAAGGACTTCTGGTTGATTAACATCCCTAGCAGGATTTCTTACCCTGACATGACATTTTAACCTATGTTTTTGCAGACTAGTCAGATCTTACATTGCAAGACTCTTGTATTTCTTCCTTATCATGCTCCTCTAGAGTAGCAAGAACATTTTGTGCATTGGCAGCATCCTTGGTATAGTATGGCTATAAAGGAGAGCCTTGTGAAGTGCATTGTGAGCTCTAAAGGTTCCTTAGATGTACCTGATAAGGATGAACATATTTTCCCAGAAAGACGATGAAGCTTTTCCTGGAGTGGCTCAATCTCATGAATCTTAAAATACTCTTCTTATTGTCTAATTGTAATTCCTCCATCTCTTTCTTGCTGATTCTTTTAGTAGTGCTTTAGTGTGTCTGTTTTATAAAAGGTAGGTATTTAAAGAAGAAATAAAGCAAAGTTTGACTGGGAGGGATATAATGGTAAAGAAAAGAATACAGGGAAGTTAGCAGAAAGCAAATTATAACTTCTGTAAACATATAAAACTTCTAATGCAGAGCAGTTGCACATGAGCAAAAGGAAATGAGGCTTTGTGCTTTGAAGCATGGACAGGCATTATCCCCTGTAGATTCATATTGAAAACCATAAATTCAGCAGAATAATGATCAAAATTATTTCATTAGCTCAACCCAAAGCTGAATAGTGCTGTAGTCTGAAGATCCAGTCTTGTCCTTTAAAAAGACTGTAACTCAGTTTATGTGGTTATTGCAATTGTACATAATTTTGAAAGTTTGGCTAGAGGTGGAGCTTTTGTGTACTACTTTGCTTCTGAAGCTGTCTTCTAGTAAGAGAACCACTTTGAAACCAGCACTTGCTAGAAGTAATGGTAGTAATATTTACATAGTAGAATGTGGATGTGTGAATATACATGTGTGTACTCAAGCCTTTTTTGTAGCATAATTCTATGCTGCTTAGTTATTATACATAAGTAGTTGTAGAGTATCGTAAGTTATTAGGAATAAGGAAGATGCAGACAGATGGATAAATTGTCTTTGAAATATTGAGCAGCCTGCGGGTTGTGAGGTCTGCCATTGACTGTTTCGCTGTGCATGTTCTACACAGCAGAATGTTCTTTATACGGTGTCTGTAGACATCAGTCCGATCTCATTTGTCATGGGTGTTTATAACACGCTGTGTTAAATCTCATAAATTCTTCAGCATATAAATTTTCACAGCTTTGTACTGTCTTGTTTGCCTGTGTGTACAAATAGATTTCTTACAAACATAACAATGGAGAAACTAGAGGAAAACATTCCAAATGAGAAGGAATGATGTGTATTTGGTTTGGAAGCCGTACACAAGAACATTGTCAGTAAGGCAGTTAGGTACTATGTGCTGAGCTGTCTGCCTGATTGATTGGTTTACTAAGAGTTGCCCTTTGGCTTCTATTTGTGTCCATATACTGTCTTTTGCCTTACATCTTTGGGACTATGGAAGTTTCATTCTGTGTTTATGCAGTTCAGCACTGTGGTGAGTTATCACTTCCTGAGAGGTGCACAGAAATACAAAGACTAGTATTTACAATATCCAAGTAAATCTAAACTTTTTCCTTTGATATTTTTTCATATTTATGAAATAAATTTACTATACACTTCTTTCTATTAAGCACAATATATTTTGTGTTTCAGGTTCCCAAAGTATATGTGTGTGTCAGTGATATAAAATGTGTTAAGAATGCCTAAGATAATTGTAAATGTATCACTAGCATTCACCACAACTGATATTCATCAAAACCTAAATGTCTTTTGCAGATACATGCACAATTGCTTAACTTCTGATGGTACATGCTACCTTGCACATATATATTCTCCAGCAAAGAGCCATGAGGGCGATAAGGGAGATGAAGCATGTAGTATGTGAAGAGACACTGAGAGAACTGGGGTTTTTTTGGTTTTGAGAAGGTTAAAGGGAGAATAGAACTGCTGTCTTCAACTACCTAGTGGGTAGGTACAGAGAAGATGAAGGTAGATGTTTCCTGGGTACGCATAGTGATAGCACAGGAGGTCGTGAATGCAAGTTGCACTGTATAATAAGCAGCATTGAGGGGCTGGGGGCTTTGTTTGTTTTTTCTTTTACAGTGAAAGCAGTCACACATCAGAACAGCTTGCTCAGATTCTAGAACCCCTCTTTTGGAGGATACTCAGCACACAGCTGGGCAAGACTGAGTAACCTGAGTTGGTCCTGCTTTAAGCAGCAGGATGGACCAGGCAGATAACTTCCTGAGGTCCCTTCAAACCTGACTTGTTTTGTGAATCTGGGATTACTTCTAAAATTTGCATTCCACCACCTATTTGACTATTGGTATATAACTCCGTTAAAGCCTACAGCTCAAAGAGGAGAAAATGGTTCTGCCTTTCAGAGAGATCAGTGGTTAGAGCACTTAGTCAAAACCTAAACTGAAACGCAGGTGTCTCTCAATATAAAGTGCCCTAATCACTAAGCTAGACAGTCATGCTAGCTCATCTCTCTTGCTCAGATGAATATACAATTAGGTCTTGCAATCAAATGAGCCAGTTTCAACATAATGACTGAGAGCTTCCTTTCCTCAGTAGTATTTCCAGTCATTTGGCCAGTCTCTTCAGACTTAAGAGGAACTGATCAGGTCCCTGTAGGCAGAGACATAAAAGTCAAACCCAAATACGCCTTGTCTCCTGAATGAGCATCCTTAATATGAACTATGAAATAGAAAAATAAAGAAATATATGTCTTTTTTCCTATCATACCTCTTGTTTTAATAGAAGCACCTTGGTCTAGGAGAGGTTTAAAAATGAGGATTCTAGGCTTGTGTGCGTTGCTGTGCTCTCTAGAATTGAGTAACAATGCCATATAGGAGGTTGTGCTGGAGACTCTACGACAATTTTTTGCTTTAGCTTTAGTAGTCTACTGCCTAGGATGCATAACTTTATGAAACTCAATGTAAGGCATCTCACCCTCCTCTGTAGTGGATGGAGAACCATAGACTGATTTTTTTATTTTTTTTTTTTAAATCTTGATATCAATTTCAGCACTGAGTATTTTACAGTCTAAACTGGACAAAGAAAAATTCAAAGATGGCAGCACAAGATGTCTTAAAATGATAAGTTACACATATAGAGTGAATTTTTTATGTCCAAATTTTTTTAGAAGCAAGGTTGAAGAAAGGCTAGCAGGAATGAGTTCAGGAATGGATTCTGGAGACATGGATTTGGAGGCTAGCATATTTTTAGGTGTTTGCTAAACAGGAATAATGGTGGTACTTAGTTACATGAAAAATTTCAAAATACGGACTACAGTAGACACCTAATGCCACTCTTCTATTTTTTTCCACTAATAAAGGACTCTGTTCATTCTTTCTAGCTGCTGTAGGCTAAATGCAGAAAGGGATGTGGGTATTGCTATCCTGAACGTTGTAATGCCTGAGAGGTAGGTGCCCTGCCTGCAGCAGTGGAAAGTCAAACTAAAGCCTCGGCTGGAGCCACTGCGTACCCAGGGTGGTGGGAATACAGCACTTGTCATTCTGAGGGGTTACTTTCTCCTCCTGCATTTACCTTCACGCCCTTTTGTCTTAGAAGAATAGGTGCAAGCCTTGGATTTTAAGGGTAGCAAAAACTTATCCTTCAGATCCATGGCTTGAGCAATTAGTGTAAAGTTCCAGTTTTTGTGGGTTTCATCACTTACATGGTAAATGTCATTGTGGGCTTGCTCAAAGATGAAGTTATTATTAGTGTGGGCAAGAAACTGTGTCTCATCAGTACGAAATTAGTAGTGAGTGTATTGGTGGATGGGAGGAAGTAGTGGAAAGGGGATTTAGCAGAGAATGACACGTATTGGCTCTGCAGGAAGACGGCAATAACAAGTTGATGGTTCTGATTTTTTATTTTTTCAGCTATATTTTGAATGAATTGAAAGAGTCCCCAGAATAGTAATAGTGAGTCAATGATGAAAATTATTCTTATTGTAAATGTAAAGAGCAAGTGAAGAAAAAGTACTGTAATGAAGCCAGAAGATTGTTTTTTTTGTCGAGTGTGGATTTTATTTTTAACACTTTTTGGTTTAGGAAGCGCACTCCATCAAGAGATTACCATTGAAGGCATTTAACTTGCATTATGGCAGTAAATTTTCAAGATGGGGAAAAAAGTGAGATACTACAATGGGAAATTGTAGCAAAGATGGTCAGAAACATGACTAGCTGTTTGTACTTTTTTCAAAATTTTACCGTCTTTTTGCCTTTTAATACACTTCTCAGAGTCTGCATGCATTGTGTTTATCAATGGAGTAGATGTATCTGACGTGTATATGCTAAATGCAGATTGATACTGTTTTCTTCTTTCTATATTTTCTGTTTGAGCAGCATCTTCCATTTGAGAATTTTTGCTAATTTCAAAATTGACTTGTGTTTCACAATATACATGTATTTATCCAATCTGAAAGTAATTGAGGCAGATAGTCTGTAGCAGTATATTTACAGTTTACATTTCATAAAACTAAACAAAGCTGTGCTTATATTATAAACTACAAAGATGTGTTTATACTTTGCAGTGCATAATTCTAAAATATAGTACTCTCACCAGGTGTCACTACAGTGAAAAATTTGCCAGCATTTCAGCAATTAGAAAAATATTTCTTCTGTGTTTCTGTTTTGAGTTATCTTAGCCTGAGGTGGGCATAGAGATTGTTAGTTCAGGCTGAAGTCTGCTACTTTACAGTTTGGGGAAAAAAAAAGAAAGTAAAGTTAAGACATCACTGTTCTTTAGAACAGTAAGAGCAGTTGCATCTTTAGGTCGTTGGGATGCTTTTCTATTTTTATTTTTGTGATCCAAAGTGCGGAAATGAAAAGATTCAGACATTTCATCCCTACACGGTAAGATCATTGATATTATATATTTGTTCTGTTTAGAAAGGTCAAGATCTGCTACTTGAGATATTTTGAAAATGGGAACAACACTCAGTAATAAATAGTGGCCAAACTTTGCAGTGCTAAGACTGCACTTTGGTGTGCTACTAAGACTGCTTCTACAGCTGGCAGACAGTAAACAATAACTCTGAATGCTTGTGATATTTTTTTTTTAATCTTTAATAAGCTTTCATTTAAAGCAAGGAAGGTCAATTGGCATGCCTCATTTTATCACCAAAATTAAGGGAACTGCTTCAACGGCAAGATAAGCAGATGACCCACTCGTACCTTACAAAATTATTTGTTTTAAAAAATGCTTATACTGATTTTTTGTTACATCTGTTTTGCTAAGACTAAAATAATGAATAAACTAATTTCTTCTCATTCAGAGCCCACTGAAGTTCTACAGCATGCTTTAGTTGTGATGTTGATGTTTAGAAAAGCCTGTTACAGGAATATGTATAATGATCACTAATTTCCTTAAATGCTAATAATCACCTTGAAAGGACCCATCTGTCCGGAGAGAGCTGCCTTAACCGGTCCCAATCAGTATGTACATATTTAAGGGGAATTTCTGTACTTCCTGGAGATTAGAAGCTAAACATAGATTCAGGGACTCTACTGCTGCCGAAAGCATGGGAGGTTCCCTCTTTCCACCCCTTTGCCCCCCGGGTTGACTCCCTACAGCGTTAAGAGTATTCCTACTGTCACCCAAGTGCAATACATCCCTCTAACTCAGCGCTCCTGTATGTTTTGGGATGGGTATGATTGAACACATATGGGCTTGATTCTTTTTGTTTCCAGCTGAAGCTACAAAACCTGTTCTGTTGCCTTTCTTGTCTCAGTGAAGGAAGCAGGATCTATAGGGATCCCTGTAGCTTTATTGGCTTGTGTTAGCAGCTAATATGAAGAGGGATTATGGTCTTTTAAAGGAATCGACAATCATAGAAAGAAGTGTTAGGAAAGTCAGAAGAAAACAGAAACGTTAGCCAACAACTTACTGCGCGCTGGAAGCGTTTGCAGTAAATGTATTTTAACTGTCTTTGAGGATTAAAAGGAAAAAAAAGCCAAAAAAAAAAAGCCTAACAACATAGTGAGAATGTATTTACAGCAAACATTTCTTGGCCTGGTTCCTCAGCTGTCATGGTTATGACTGTGCAGCTTCTGCTGCTGTGGGAACAGGCTGTGAGAGCATTTTCTTTGCTCCGCTTCCAGCACTCTCATCTCTCGCACAGATTACACAGGTATGCATGTGGCTGCCCTCCTTTGCATAAACCAAACCAAACACAAAACATGCAGCTGTTTTGCTGGGTTTGTTGACTGGACAGGAGGAAATGGCAGAGAGCTCATGGTGTCTCAGAATGGCTGTGCTGGGGCTAGAACGCAATTATTTTTTTGGTGTCTTTTTTCATTGCTGTTTTCCCCACCACCATCCTTGAGCTTTTAAAGGAAACTGTTTTGAGGTTTAAGGTTTCTCTGCAACGAAGTTCAGAACTTTGTGCTTAAATGCCATCCAGCTTTGTTCTTGGAAAGAGGTGGTGGTTTAAGCATGTCCTGAAGTGTTTGCTAAACAGGAATACTAGTGTTAGAGGAATTAGGCAAAGAGAAGGCACTACTTGTTTTCTTTTCTGAAAGAAGCGTTCATTATTTACTTGAGACTTTTCAAAAAATAGTAGACACCTGATATGACTCTTCTACTTCTCTCCAATGTTCTTCTCCACTAGTAAAGGAGACTGTTCTTTCTTTCTAGCTGCTGTAGGCTAGATGCAAAAAGGGCCGTGGATATTGCTGTGCCAAATAGGTAGGTGCCCTGCCTGCCAGAGTGGAAAGTTAAACCAAAACCTGGGCTGGAGCCACTGAATTCCTGGGATGGTGGGAATACATCCCTTGCCATTCCCAGTGTTACTGAGAGGTTACTTTGCCCTCCTGGATACGCCTTCTGGCTCCTTGGCAGTGCCTTAGCAGAAATAGGTGCAGTGTCTTAGAGCACTGAAGTTTAGAGCTTGGTATGGAATAAATGGAAATCAATGGTGTAAGTCAAAGTTGGTAGGTTCACTGGCTGGGAATGAACAATACTGAAGATGTTGAGACGAGGGCTATTAGGAAAGGCCTGTGGGATAGGTCTCATTTTCTGTCTCTGTTCTGGATTTTGGCACCTAATTGTAGCCTGTATCGGACAGCTCTGCAGAGCTCAGGTTTGGAGCCAAAATCTTCTGTTCGATGGCAAGACCTTTCTTTCGGTTTAACTTGACAGGCTTATTTTCTGTTCATAATAACAGCCTGGGAAGTTTCCATAACCATTCAGCCAGGACATGGGAGCTTTACTTTCTCAGCTGAGTTTTTAAGCTTTTATTTCCCACTTCCCAGGAGAGTGCCCTGAAATCACATACAGCAGTCAAAATGTTCTGCTCTACAGCCAAATCTGCAAGATTCCTGGGGCCAGGACTAGACATGAGAAGGGTGAGTGTGACCAGTGCTATTCAGGAAACAGAGTTAATCTGAAGTTGCAGCTCTCCAGGTTAATACCTTTGCTACTGGCCTTATATAGTATTCTGGTTGCTTCTATGGCTTTTGCATTCTTGGTTGTACAGTGGCACAGGTAAATGCCTTCTGCCTAAGAAATTGAAACATCTTCCAGTTCATGGATGGGTTCTCTCATATGTCCAATTATGATATTAAACAGCCACAATTAAAACAGCAGAACGATAGGCGTTGTTTTTTATATCTCTTTGTGGGTTTTTTTGGTGATGTTTTTTTTTTTTAGTGGCCTCAGCTCAGCTTTGTGCTGGATTTGGTGTTATCACTGGCAGGTGTATTTGGGGCATGCCTGCTAGATTGAGCCAGGAAGGCTTGCTCCTTTCTCACAGGTGTGTCTGTAATTAGTGGATCCCACATGGGCTGCTGGTTGAAACTTGGTGCTCAATGGAGATTTTGGTATTTCCCTCCTGAGTAGTGAAAATCTTTAGGAGAATTTTTAGGGTTGCTTCTGAATGCGTAGGTGGAGCTCACCAAAGATGCTTTTTTATGCTTTTTTTTTCTTTTTTTCATTTTTCAGCATTTCTTTTTCATCCTTTTGATCAAAACAAAAGGTGGAACCTCTCCCACTCCTCAAATAATTTTACTTGTTAAATAAACCATGAATATAAACATATAAACAGCTTTTTAAAATTAGTATTTGTTAAACTGATGGCACTTAGTTGTTTGGGTTTTTTAATAATCCAACTTGCATTCTCACTGTTAGAAGCTGAAAGGCTGATCTTTCACTCACACCATCTTCCCATATCTCTTTTGCTCCCAGAAAATAACTCCAAGAATAGCAGCAGGTTTTGTACCAGTATTCTTTGTAGAAAGTGATTATTTTTCACATACCAAGTGATTGACACAAACGTAATTGTGCTTAAGGAACCAGAGATTAGCGTCTGTTTCTTTCTTCCCCTCTCTAACAAAGAAAAACCCCATTTTTCTGTGCTATTTATGAAGCTGCGATAGATGTTTTTCCTCTTACAGTGTTTTGCTCCGTCAACAGCATCTTTTAAGAGGAGTATGTTCTCCCAGCAGAATGATGCCTTTGGAATACAGCTTTTTTTATTATGCAACTAAAGTGGGTGCCCATTTTAAATACTTTTTCTGCTAGATGTAAACAGGTTTTTTCTGTCTAAAACCCATGAAGTAAGAATTGGAGCTAAACAGAAATCTAGGAAGCAAATGAAAACAAGAAGACTGTCCCTTGCTTGGCAGTAGTCACTGAACGTCCCTGAAGTACACGGTATCAGCAGCTTCAGCAAATTATTTTTAATTAGATTTAGAGTACAAGTAATACTTTAGAGACAGTTTATTCATAGTAATTTATTGTTGCAGATTCATAACTAAACGCACTGGTGAATGCAAAAGCGTGGTTCTGTAGGCACAGCAATTATTTTGGCAATCTATATGTGATACTTTCACAGATTATCTGTTGTGTAATTCATAGTAAATGCTCTTGCTCCTCTAGGAGGAAGACCTTCAGCACACCTTTAAATTGTGGGAATGTTATGTGTACAATTTTTAAATTGTATTTATTTTTATTTTGGCATCTTGTCCGTGGCTTTAATGTGCTTTCTGTGTTCCAGTCTTCGTAAGGACAACCTGTGTGCAGTTCTTGCTCCTTTCTGACCTAAAGACAGCTCTTTTAACAGAGAAGATGTACTGACATCACAGCCACAATCCCATGGTCAAGAATCCCAGCAAGTCAGTGTGGTCTGCTCTGCTTGCTCTCGCACGTGTTCTCACTTACACTCTTTTTTCACGCTCTCTCATCCTCTTGAATCTTTCTGTGGTATTGAAAGGTTCTGTATTTTGTGCAGCCTTGTTGTCACCTCGTATTGGGTGTATTGATTCCTGTGCTCCGAGGTAACTCAAGCTGATTCTGCAATGCTAGTTTCATTAGCAAGTGTAGACTATTTTGTATTCAGGGACTGGGGAGGATATGCTTGTGAATGTTAAGTACAGAAAGTTTGGAAGATGGAGTTTTGTCCATATTTGTGAAAAACAGGCTATTTAAAAAACCAAACCCAAACCATTTCATTATTGAAAATTAATTTTTCACCTCAAGGCACGTACCCTGAGATCTGATAACATCTCACCAGACAAAAACCAAGTCCCATATTGAGATTTACTGTCTTTTGGCCACAGTTCAGTGGTCTACATCTAATTGATTCTATTCCAGTTTTTATATTGCACGGTTTATGGTGATATTGTAGAGGGATTTTTTTCAGCAGCATCTTAAGTGACTTGAATAGCATTTATGTTATTTTCTTCTGTAATCATTTTTCTGAAAGCCTCAGACTACTGTCCTCTGTAGAAGTTCCATCTTCTGTAGAAAAAAGTGTTTTATGTTGTACTTAAGAAATATAATTCTCTGACCTTTTTAATCTAATGATTTTTAGTCCAAGCACTAATTTAAAATTAGTGTCTTGATGCACATGAAATGATGCCTATATTAGTGTGTTGATACCCCAATAAGGTATTTATTAATTTTCTCATTGTACCAGAATATGAACTGAAGTTTAAAGAAGTTAAAATGATTTGTGAAGAGAATTAGGGACATTGCTTCCCATTGCATAGCTTAAGCGTTCAGTTTTAAATGATGTATCAGCTTTAAGCATTGTTACAGAAATATTGGCTAAAATATGTATGGGGGTGGGCTTAATAAGCTTCTCTCTTTTGGTATTTGTTGCCAACGCTTATGGTATTTCCTTCTGTTATTGTAGGGAAAATCTGAATCAGACAGCATATATAAATTACATGAGCATAAATTTGGTCCTGATAATACTGCCTTAAAAATGTGTTGTTGACTTTGGATTTGATAGCTAAACAATGCTGATGCCTTTGTGTATTAGTAGGGAGAACTCAAAGAGAATTTATGGTTTAGATGATGTGCTTAATGTAGCTGCATGAACCTGGTGTTCAGTTTAATTAGATGGTATGGTGCTAGCCCACTTTCTTTTGATTTTTTACATTTATATTACTTTAGTTGTGTGTTTAGTTTTTTTACTAAAAGGCATAAGAACAGAAACATACCTAGTTCCGTATCTCTTTTCCAGTTGTCATTATTCAGCAGCTGAACTACAGACAGTTCTGTACCGTAGAACAGGAAAAAAGACATATTTCTGAAAAAAAGCTTCTGCAAGCAATGTAGTGCAGACTGCTTGTTGGTCAAGGGTAGGGAGCAGCAGATCAACGATCCATCTCAAGACTGACTATGTAATGAAAGTTTGCTTCTCAAAATGTCGTCTTTTAGAGAATAAGTACTTTGAGCGCCTGAGAAATGGGAATCTCAGCTTATGCATGCTCAACACTAGTAACAGCTTGAACCTAGTGGAAGAGCCTTTTGTAGGCAGTTGTGCTGATACAGTCTCCTGTTGTCGTGCTGGCCATGCACAAAAGTATTCCTTTTCAGTCGTTCTCAGAGTCTGTCCCCGAACTCTTGTGTCCATGCCAGGCTGCCCCACAGCTGTGTGCCATCTTCCCTTCAGGCTGACGTGGCCTTGTCTGGCTTTTCTCAAGTTGAGTAGGAGCCCAGTGTTGAGTGCCTTCCCTCAGTCTCCTGGAATGCCCTCTAGAGAATAACCTCATCGTCCTTGTGTTCTGGGAGTTGTTTAGTTTTGTAGGTTATATCGGTGAAGGTGGCAGAAACTTCAGGCTGCTGCGTTTGCCTTCAGTTCTTAACATTATTAAAAGCCATCAGGGGGGAGGAGGCGACGGCTAGTTTCTCTACTGGTGGTTGAATTGAGCAGGACTTTGCCTCATTCTTAGGCGCTTATTTCTAAAAGTTACTCTTAGTCTATACTGAGAAAGAACAGGCAAATTTCCGTCTCTATGGAAGTCTTTGAAGGAAACTCTTCTTATGCTTCACCTCAGTTTCTCTCTGAACTTGGCAGAACAGGCTGCTCAGAAATACTTCAGAGGGAATTTGAACCATTGCAGCGCATCTGTTTTTCATGATGTTAGATTGCAAGTCTTCGAAATTGGTTAAGCATCAGAGGACAAGTCCAAGGGGCAGTTGTCTGTCTTCGGAAAGTTCTGAGTTGTATTAAGCACTATGGAGTATCCTGCTACGGTATAAATAGTTATTTCAGTTATTTCACTATCTGAGAGAAAATTCCTGTAGGAACCAAAAATCCTCCAGTTTACATCTGGGGAACGTCTCCTTTCTTTATCAAATGGTTGTGAGAATAAATAAAAACGGGTTTTTTTATTAAAGTGCCATGTTTCATTATACTATTCCTAAACTGTCTGCGTTTTTTACATCATGAAACTACTTATTTGTTCCTGATGTCTGTGTATGTTTAAGCAGAATCTTTAAGTAATTTTTCAAGGAAATCTTTTAAATATTTTCTTTATCTTGCAGTAACAGATGTAAATATGTGTGAGCAGTTATATACATATACATATTCTGTTAACAGCAGAATTTCTTACGTTTATTTTGTTCAGCTGTTCGCCTGTATTAAATCATCTAGATATACAACTAAGTAGTTAGGAAGAGGCGGGGATCAGGCAGGAATAGACCCTAAGGTGCCGGCAATCTCGCTTTTAGTATTTTTCTGATACTGGTGTTCAGAGCTTGGCTGGCTGCTGCCAAGTCTGCACCTGTGGTGCTGCTTGATTGAAACTCTGCATGTATTCCTCTTAATAAGAACAAATAAATAATATCTTCTGTTATTTACCAAACACCAGGATTACTTAAAAACCACAAGTAGCAATCCCTCTTCTGTGATAATATTTTGTCATTTCTGCCTCGTGCACAGAGGATGCTCAGGCTTCATTCCTCAGCAGAAATGCCATCTATATCTCTATGCTCTACCTCGGGTTTAACTTGCTGTTTGGAACCTTCCTCAAAATACGTATCTGGTATTCTGATTATGAATCGTCACATAAACAGAGTGATTGATTAAAGTAATTTACATAGAAGCGTTCGTGGTGTTTCTGAGCAAGGGAGAATACACAGAAGCACATGGCACTTAATTACATTGCTTAACAATAAATGTCAAGTTAAACCTTTTTAAAAAAAGATGAATGCTATACTTAAGGAAAGTGCAATTACATTTCTATGGTTTGAAATGTTTTACACACTGTATATATTAGAGGGGCAGAGATATTAACACCTCTGTACATGCAAAGGTGCTGCCAGATTTCAGATGCTCCAAGGCAGGCTTTTGTAACCCTATCCTCTTATTGCTTGCAGAGGGAACTCGTTTACTGTAATGTGCTGTTAATGTGAGCTCATTTACTTGTATGCAGCTCCATTTGCATGCAGACACACTTCTCAGAACTGATTGAGAACATGAGGACTAGTGGTCCTGATTTGTTAAATTGTTGCATATAAACAGGATTTGCATTCAAATTAGTGTTTTATATCACAGCCTGATTATAGTCCCATTTTAATAATGTTGCATGAATGGCGATAGTAGATTTCAGAAAGCCACTCCTCTGATTATATGTTCCAATTCTAAATTAATTAAAAATGTCTCTCCTCCCTTTTTTTCTCCTTTGCTGAAATTTAGTAACAGACCTGGAGTATCTTCTCCCATTAAATAGTGTGTACACTTCTCTAACAAATCATTATACCTTCTAAATTACATTCAATAATTTGTTTAATAAAGACTGTCATACTGCTTGTGGGAGGATAATGGAGGAGCAACTGCACTCCACAGTGTTCATCTACTTCAGCAGAATAGAAGAGAACAAAAGGAAGTCTAAAGAGAGAAATGGGATGAGGTGCAGAGTTCCCCAGCCTAAGCGAGTCCATATGGCTAGAAGACACTGTTCGCTTCTAGGCAAAACCACTAGCTCAGTTCTTTTCAGCAATTATAGCTATGTCATTGTGGTGCAGCTCTCCATTCTCACCCCGAATTACAAATGAAAAGGAAGAGAATAAAATTGTGATGATAACTATTTGGCTACATCCAAAGTGAAACCTAAGGTTAGTTTTAATGAGGAGCCATTTTCCATTCTGGTTTGCCATCTGACTTCCAGCAGTTCAGCACCACAGCAGTGGCATAACTCGGAGAGGTGTGTGGTGGGTAGTTCTCACATCTATTCAACACTTGTGTGCCTAGACATCTTCACTATTGCCTTTCTGAACTGGTGTGACAAAAGCCTGTCTTCCCTCCTACTCTGCACAGCAGCAGCACATCCTCTCCACTGCTGCTTGGATGGTGTGGCTTCTCCATTTTCCTGTGCTCAGATTGATGAGTATTATAATGGAGTACAATTCATTTGATAAAGACAGCTAATTTCTTTTTTCAATCCATGAATTTGAAGAAAATACATGAAATGAGATGGTTTCAGTGCCATAAATTAAGTAAAGCGTTATAATTTAATTGCACTATGTGCTAACAGCGTATTTTTCCTGTTGCCTAGCAATGAGATTTACCATGAGATTCACCATGTGCTTAAGATTCCGTTATTAACTTCTATTTTCAGAGGTTTATAACTTCAATAAAAATCATTACTCATAGGACAATCTAGAAAGTGCACATTGAAAGTTCTTTTTGTTGTTATGGGGTCACTTACCAACAAAGCTTGAGGCAGAAAGCTCTGGTGCTGTCTGATTTCTGTACCCTTTCTCCTATTCTACTATACGTCATAAATGTCAAAAGTTCACTTCTCAAGCAACAATTGGTTTGTGTGTTTTTTGAAGCAGCAAGCTATTTATAAAAGTTATAAAAACTTTTAAAGGTTTTGCATGGAGATGTTTTTACCAAGGCAGCTACTTCTGCATAGAAGAGTAGCAGCTGCTTTGTGCTTCCCCACAAAAGTGAATGCTTAGGAGCGGGCTTGAGCACTGGCCTTTGAGGTCTTCTCCTTTTGTGTCCACCTAGCAGTAGAATAGGTCTAGATGTTTTCCTTGGGGAACTGTAACACTTGTTAGGTAGGAGGATCACATGGATCTTGATGAAGGAGACTAGTGCTTGAAGAGGTTGGAGGAGCAGAACCTCTGGTAAGAGTGAAAAGAAAAGCTATAGGACAGGCCCAGAAAGTCGCCTTGTTCCACAAGAGAAGCTAGCTTAAAGTTAGGGCCCGCAAGTATGGGCAAAACCAGAGAGCTTTTAGCTATGGGAAAAGACCATTTATGTTTTATTCCAGTTACCTCTGATAATGATGGGGTTTGGATTGTCTTGCACTACTCCGCGAAGCAGTGCTGTGCCTAAAAGGACTTGAAAATGAGCTCATGGAGAAAAGGGCTGAAAACTACTCAGTATTCAAGTTTTTTCAAGAACCAACTGGTTTTGGCACACAGTGATTGGAAAATGTGTCAGAATGATAGTAGCGTTATGCCACTTGTAGATGTGTTTCAGGACTGCATCTTGCTGCAAGGCTGAAACAAAAAAAACAGTTTATTCATAGTTTCTGTAGAAGTATTTAAGCAAGGAAAATATGATTACTGGACTTGTAAATTTGGACTTAACGAAAGGTATCAGAATGAGCCTTTATGAAGATATGGGAGGAGAAAAGGTACTTTGAATTAATCCTTTTTAAAAAGTAAAACCATCTATATCTTAGCATTTCAAAATGGTTGTGGTTATTATGAAAGATTTGGGTTTGTATGTTGAGATTTATGCACTTTATGGAGGATATGCGTGTTTAGTTGCAAATCTTTACAGAACTAGACTTTACTCATGTTGTAAACTACTGCTACTTTTTAACATCTATAAAATTCAGTTTTTCACCTTTACAGTGGTTATTTTCTAATTAAGAAACAGGAATGTAAAATCCATGGTTTCAAGTGAGCAAAGTAATTTTCACTGGAAAAGGAGGCATTCATCGGTACTGGTATTTATTTTGCTTTATAACTAAGCAAGATTAGTTAAGAAAAATAAAGTAAGAAACAGATTTATTTTTATTTTTTTAGATAAACTGGCTTCTCTACCCCATGCTTATGTCTCAGTACATACGTTTTTGCACATATATATGTAATTTTTATTTGGGCATATGTAGTCTCAATATGATTATGAATGCAAATTACTTTTAGAAATCTGCTAGATATATGTTATTTTTGTTGACAAAAGATAGATATTATAAAATAATACAGATATTATAGATAATATAGATCAATATTAAATGTGAAAAAGTGCAGGGTTTGCTGTGGTTAACATAAGTAGCATTTCCTGTTTAGCTAGACTGTCTTAGGTATCATTTAGTGCTCCTGCAGCCTTTGGATAGAAAATGAGGAAAGGAAGGTGTGCCTGAGAGTCCCTAATTTAGAAGTCTAAAGTTAGAATTTGCAACTAACCTTCCGCACCCCCCTTTTCCCATAAGTGCTCTGAAATCTTCCATCTTCATCAGTCTGCCTTGAAAAACTCAATTTCTCACTGGAGCGCTGTGTTGGGTTAGTGGTCTGGACTTCACATCCCTTGTGCTTCCCCAGAAGATCATCATCTGTACAAGAACTGAATGGAAATTCAGAGTGATCCCCTGACAGTGTCTGATGCTCCAGGACAAAAACTGGGGGACTGGCAAAATGTCAATTGTTTTTGCTGTTAAAATGACACTGAGGGAATGTGAAAAATAAAAGAGAAAGCAGAATCCTTCTCTTGTTTGGCATTTTCCAGTATTAAAGCAACTCATGGACTTTTGTATCTCTTGTATGAATCAGAAGCATACCATATAATTGTATTATGTCTATGTGGAGAGAAAAATGAGGGGGAGATATTTGTGGGTCTTTTATCTTTAATGCAGTTACGAATTCTAAAGTTTCTGTACTGCAGAGACAAAAGACCTTGTATCTTTACTGCTGGCTAGTAAAAGTGCACTGGTACTAACCTGCACCACGTCAGAGTTGAATCAAGGATCTCCCAAAGCTTAGTTAAACTGCTGGGAAATGTTTAGGCAAAGTGTAGAGCTAAGACTATTTCTGTTCTCACAAAGAGAACGTTTCTTGCAGTACACAGTGGTCCAGAGAGAGTTATTTATCTCTCCTGGACATCTGTCCTGGTAAATAATCACAGAATTGTCATGTTTGAGCCTGGTATCTTCAGTGATTGCTCTCATTTGATGCCCAACAACCAGTAAACTTTTTTTATTGTGTGATGTCTTATGTACATTGTAAGTTTGTATAATTATACCTGGTGATTTTGATTTAACAAATCTGTTGGGTTTTCTTTTGTTGTTTTCTTTTTTTTTCTCCCAACAGCTTTTTTTCCTAGAAAAAATTCAGCATCAGCAGCTCTAACTTTGCAACAACAAACCAGAAAAAATATTACTAAAGATTTCTATGTAGTTTCAAAGAAGTGATAAGAAGCAAGCAAACTTGGTTTTAAATTAATGGAAACAACTCCTAAGCTGTGTTTGTTGCACAAAACCCAGAATGTTAGTGTGAATTTTACCTAAATTTGCTTCTAATCTGTGATTAAGCAGCTGTGAAGTGGAAGTCTTAAATTAATTTTTTTGGGGGGAAAGAATTCAATCAGGATTATGCTCCTAAATTAATAATAAAGTTGCACTGAGTTTTTAGCGAAGATTGCATCTCTTGGAAAAATAACGTCTTGATCCTGTACTGAAAGTGTGACTAAAAAAGGGCATCTCAGCATCATTCTTTTGAGGTGTCCTTGGTTCACTTGTTTTGCAATTTGCAAGGACTGCAATAAAACATGAAGTGCCTTGAATAAAAAGACTTCGAACCTCGAACATACATTTTTATTGTTGCCTTCTAGGTTGACTGGGGTCAGCTGGACTATTTAGTAATTGACATGCCACCTGGGACTGGAGATGTACAGCTGTCAGTCTCTCAGAATATTCCAATTTCAGGTACGTGTAATGCTTGACAGTTACAGAGGTTTAAAGTTTGCTAAGTCTGGTGGTTTTAGAAAAATCTTATTTTAAAATGCCAGTCAGAAATTCTTTTAATGTTCTTTCTAACACACCAAGGAACTGTTCTATCAGTGGTGTGATGATGAAGAACACCATCAGTGATTTTTAACATATTAGTATTGTGACTGTATTACTTCCTTCTAAGCTAAGTTTCAAAAAGATTGTGAAGTCAACTATAACAGTACTCTGGAAGGAAAGGCAGTCATGCCAAAAACTGGTAAGGTTAGTAGTAGAAAATATTTCCTTTATCTGTGCCTACTGCATGGTGAAATACAGTAAAATAGTTTGTCTTCATGATTGCCTTTTAATTAGAAGCTGACAACGCTGTTAAAGCACTATGCAGCACTGTAATACAGGATGCATTCTTTTTCCTCTCATGATATGAATTAGACATTTTGTGGGGGTTTTAAACTTTGACAAATCAATCTTGAGATACCCAGGCTGCCCTCTAATCTCATAGTTTTCAGCAGGAGTTAGAAATACTGCTTCTGAAAGGGTGCTGAGCATCTCACAAGATCTGATAGACTGGAGTGGGTTTTTACCTGTCTGACATACTTCAGCAAGCAAGCACAATCAATGTTAGGAACTCAGTGGTAAAAGAGACAAAGCAATCCTTATGGTTCCAGGAATAATTTTATAACTGCTGTGGCTCTTCGTCCAGGGGTTAGTGCAGCACTGGAGCGTGTTACCCAAAGATCCTGTGGGATCTCTATCCTTGGCAGCTTTCTAGATTGGACTCGACAAAGCCCTGTCTAGTGTTGCCAACAGATGACCTCTGGAGACCTTTGCCAACTAGAAAATTCTGTGATTCTGAGTTATTAAATAATCAGTGGGACCGCTTGCTCAGTATCAGATAAATATGTTGATACAAACACAAAATGGTAGCATCTTTTACTGCTGCCATTCTTTTCTGAGTGCAGACTGGCTCACATGCGCAGGCAAGCCCTGGTTCGCTCCAACGCTCCTTTCGCTCTGCACTTTGGTGGCAGTTAACACACTGAAGTGAAGGCACTAAATATTAAATTTGTATAAGTATTTCACTTGCATGTGGAACTCTGACCACGTTGCCTAATAAATTTACCGAATAAAGAATTGTGTATCTCTATAAGTTCATAGGATAGGATAAAAGAGTGTTATGGGCATAGGTGGAAAGACTGTTGTGCATTATAGACATGCCCATGTATAAAAGCACTAGAGCTAACGGATTTGGGAACATACACCCTGGTTTCACAGCAAAACCATCACCACTGGTACATCACAGTGAAGTCTACAGGAATGAAAGGGGCCATTTGACAGTCAATAGCACCTTGTATCTTTTCGTTAGCACAGTCATGTCTCAGCTGCAATTGTACATGGTAATCACAGTAACTCATCTACAAGCCTGAATTTTTGACAAATAGTTAAATTTAGCGTTAAGGCTGTGTGGTGGTATCTTATAATCTTCCTTGATGTCAATTTCAGGAAAACTTTCATCTTTTGACATACAAAACTCAAATGTTAGGGCAGGTGCGATCTCAGCCATAATGCTATTGCCCCAAAGTTGTTTTTAACCACGGGAGGCTCTCTACTCTCTGCGATTGTGGAGTGGTGGAAGGGAGCAAATCAACAGACTTGTGATGAACAATTTAAGTAATTTTTCCTATAAGAAGTAGAAGAGGGGCTTCTAGTGCCTTAGCTTATCTGTGGCCTGGAATATATGATGAAAAGCAAACCATGATTCATACCCATTTTCTTTAAAATACAGTGCTTAGTAGGTCACATATGTGAGTAGCAAAACAGGAAGGCCTTTTACTCCCAGGGTTTTAAGCAATCAGCTGAAGTATGACAGTGGTAAGTAAATTTTTGGTTAGGTAGAATTTCACGTTAAATCTTGTATGTAAGAGCAGTAAAATTATGAAATTAAAGAGGTGTGGCTTTATCTTTGTAGATTATAGGTTTTTCTAAGGTATGGTGAGTATAGGTAATTGCTATTTACTACAGTGCACCTAAATTTCCTATTTTAACATAGAAAAGGTCATTGGGCTCTTGATCTTCAGGAGATTTTTGTGCTGTTTTCCCATAGACTTCTACGCTGTCTTCAGAAGTGTGAGTGATTGTGATGTTGGGGCACTGGGTCTCTGGGACAGAGAGGTGTTGCAGGAAAGTACCTGAATCTGTGTTTCATCTAAGTTTTGCTGAGGTCTGTTTGTGGAAGGTCACAAGATCTAACTGATACAGCACATCAGAAAAGGGAAACCTGAATTAAGGTGGTTAGTGATTTTTCATAATACTTACATCTTCTTAGAATGTAATAAATGTTAACAAAAGCAAAACAATTGTAAAAAAAAAAGCTAGATTTTCTTGCTAAGGACAGCAATGTCCTCATTCTTATGTGGGTGTAACAAAGCAAAGAATTAAGAGTAAATAATTTTTATTCAGTATTTTAATTAGTTTTCTATATGACTGTCAGAAACCTGTGGTTCTCATACCTGTTGAATCAGGTTTTGAGGCAAGTCAAAGTAGACAAGATGTTGATTTAAAAAAATAAAAGGAAAACAGGTTTAAAACAACAACAAGCACTGCAGATTTTCTTGATATGCCATAAAAGGGGGATAAATTCTTACCCGTGTCTCTCTCTTTTTTTTTTTTTTTTTGTGAACAAGTATGGGCTTTTAGAAATTCCTAACTGAAGACAGCATTTTTATTTGAATTCTGAAATGGCTTCACAAGGTTACCACAGTTGCTCAGTTCAGTTTATTACTTCGTCAATCCTAACTTCATAAAATTAGGAGTGATAGACTCACTTTACATTTGTCTTTCCCGTTAGTTGGTTCTGTTGAGCATATTGAGATTGACTCTTGCATTTAAAAATAAAACGTATTCTGTTTTGGATGAAGACAAATGCAGCAGACAAGGAGTGATAAGATTTGTAATTCCCTGTCTTCTTACTGGCTCAATGAATTTTAGTGATTTATAATGAATTTCCTCTGTTGTGTATTGTGGGTATTTTTCATTCTCACTGGAAGGGCTTCTTTTAGTGTATTACAGCTTGAACTGCACTCTCTTTTACTCTTGTTACTTGGTTTCTGTTGGTTTGACAGTCCCATTGCCTTGTTAAGCATGCTTTTATTTTCTTCAGCCTTGCTCCTTTCAAGAGTATGGAAGATAGTGTTACAGATCTTGATGATGATGTCTCTGGAGCAGTCTACAGAATTCTGCTGGTTTTGTGCGCTCCATCTTCATTTGCAATTCATGTTTCTAAGTTGTGTGTTGTCTTTTATTTTTTTACAGAAAGTATTTGGTGTTGTGCCATTCTGTTTCCTCTTCACTTTTTTTGTTCTTTATCCTTTGAGGATGCCTTGGACAGTCATGGTATTAGTAGCATAATTCTCTCTTTTTCCTCAGAGACAGCATATATATCTCAGTTAAGTACGTTTAGAAGTGCATTATCTAGTTTGCATGAAAGTTGTACTTTGATTTGCATGCATGCATATGTGAGATACAGTATTTGCATTACGTTTTCTTCATTATTTATCTGTGGCTTTCAGTGTAGAAAATTTTTATCCAGTCTGTTAATAAATTTACAAAACTTGCACACGCATTTTTGCCAGCCACTTAACGGATTTTTCTGTGAGTATGAGAAAGAGCACTGGTAAAGGTGTTTTGTTAGGGTGGGATTGGACAGAGGAATCATGAAAAACCATAGCATTGCAACATCTGACAGTGAGAGAGAGACTGATAGGATGTGTGAAATGGTATTGGGTTTTAGTTTTAGAATACTGTTGGGTTTTTTTAATCCTAGTACCATAGGTACCATAATTTTCTTGAGTCAAAAAGAGATTAGAGCTATAGCTAATGGGTAAAAGCAACACAATGAAATATGTTTTATAATTCTGGTTATCATTAAAGAGAATATCAGCCTCACACAACCTCAGCTGGAGAGCCAGTTTTGTGTGGGTGCTTTCCCTTCTTTGGAAGAAGATGAAAAAGGAAACTACTGTGAATTTTGGTTTTTATTTTATTATTCTTAGTCACCTTACAAGGATATGCATCTTACTTAGCGTATTCTTGTTTGATCATCCATAACTTTTCTCATGTTGCAGTCGTTCTTCAACAAACAAGTAGATGAGAAATTATATGATAGCTTGAAAATGTGATATATATTTCTCCTCAACTACCACTTCTTTCTTCAGGTGCAAGTCTGCTTTCCAAATAGAAATCCAGAGTCAGTCTGGAGAAAAAGACTTTGTTTATGGTCTGTTGTTATGTAATTTCTATTTAGTTCTACTTCTTTACTTCTACATTGTTCTTCTGTTTCATCTTTTGCGTGAGATGTCCAGAAGTGGCTTCTTTATCATGTGTTGAACATACATCCTTGGGAGGGTTTGAAGTGTCCTTACATGTTTTCCAGCTTTAAAGCTTAGGGGGTTTCAGCTGACATTATGATGTTTGATATCAAGATTTTGACCAAGCAAACCGTATGAAGTTCAATAAGGCCAAGTGCAAGGTTCTACTCTTGGGTCGGGACAATCCTCATTTTCAATACAGGCTGGGGGATGATGTGATAGAGAGCAGCGGAAGATGACTTGGGGGTACTGGTGTATGAAAAGCTGGGCATGATCCAGCAATGTGCGCTGGCAGCCCATAAGGCCAGTCGCATCCTGGGCTGCATCAAAAGAAGCGTGGCCATCAGATCCAGAGAGGGGATTCTCCCCCTCTATTCTGCTCTCGTGAGACCCCACCTGGAGTGCTGTGTCCAGCTCTGGAGCCCTCAGCACAAGAGGGGCACGGACCTGTTGGAGCGGGTCCAGAGGAGGGGCACAAAGATGGTCAGAGGGCTGGAGCACCTCTCCTGTGAAGACCGGCTGAGAGAGTTGGGGTTGTTCAGCCTGGAGAAGAGAAGCCTCCTGGGAGACCTTATAGCAGCCTTCCAGTCCCTGAAGGGGGCCTGTAAGAAAGCTGAGGGGGGGCTGTTTGCAAGGGCATGTAGCGACAGGACGAGGGGCAATGGTTTTAAACTAGAGCAGGGCAGGTTTAGATTAGACATTAGGAAGAAGTTATTGACAATGAGGGCAGTGAGACACTGGCACAGGTTGCCCAGAGAGGTGGTGGAGGCCCCATCCCTGGAGACATTCAAGGCCAGGCTTGATGAGGCTCTGAGCAGCCTGATCCAGTTGAAGATGTCCCTGCTTTCTGTAGGGGGATTGGACTAGGTGACCTTTAAAGGTCCCTTCCAACCCAACGCATTTTATGATTCTACGATAGTGTAAACTGATGATATTATGAAGAATAAGGCTTGTAATTCCTTTGCATTACTTACTTGCTAAATTGCGAATTT
The DNA here is from genome assembly GCA_013400135.1 of Rhinoptilus africanus. Classification (NCBI taxonomy): domain Eukaryota; kingdom Metazoa; phylum Chordata; class Aves; order Charadriiformes; family Glareolidae; genus Rhinoptilus; species Rhinoptilus africanus. Next base: position 206,248 of record VXBO01010038.1, read on the forward strand.
TTGGTGTGTGTATTTGTTCCATTATTTATATAAAGGAGCCATAAATCAAATTAATCAATAATATCAGAGATGGAGGATTAGCCTCCCTAAAGACTGGGAGAGAAGTTCACCATTCCCTCCCTTTAGAATGTAAAGGCTGCGTGGGCAGCAGCAAGGGCGTCTCTGCTCTAGAGGCATCCCCAGAGCCCTGCACAAGTGTGTTGTCCTCCTGGAGAAGCTGCACTGTGGTGGCTGACCATTAAATAAACGAGGCTGTCCACTGCCCTTTCTTTATTAAGGTTGAAGCGAAGCCTGCATTAGTGAAGTGTGACAGCTTGACAGCTCTAGAGACTGACACTCTGTCTCAATTGACAGAACTGACTCCAGGTTAATACTGGAATTGTTTCATTTGATAAACTTTGCCATATCACTCTTTTCTTTGGACAACGAGATCCCATGGCAGTGGAAACCATTGGAAATACACACCTGTCCAGTGGGAAGTGGACTGAGACAATCAAATATTTTCACATCTTAGTGAACAATCTCTTCATAATTGCAGTAGTGAGCATTGGAGTGAACTGTGTTTATACAGGAAACCTAAAGGTGAAATGCTTCCTGTTTTACTTCAGTGCTTTTAATTTTTCCACCTTTTGGAAGTAACATTTTTTTTGTTTTGGTTTGTTTTTTTTTCCACACAAAGCATATATTATTATAATCTTGTAATAATAAACTCTAAAAGGACTGTTAATAAGAATCAGAAAAGGCAATTAGTTAAGATAAGCGGTGAAAGCCATATAAATGCGATGTTATGTTTTTCTTGAGTTCTGTAAAAGCAGAAGCATTACTAGTCATACAGGGAATGACTTTGATCGCCTTTTAGATTTAAAACCAACATAGTACAGAGTTCCCACCACCTTTTTATTGCCTTATCCTATAAATGGTGTAATTTTTCCTAACGATTGTATTTCAGCAATATGTAGATCTTAAGTATCTCCTGAGGGTCTTTTCCAGATAAGGCTGAAATATTTACCAAAGGAGGTTTTGTTACTTTAAATATGAATTTTCCAAGAACTGAAATTAATAAGGTTTCTTTTGACAGCAGCGTGTTGATAGATAGGTTTAAATAAAAACTAAAAGCATATTTCTTTCTTTACTGAAAAAGCTTTAGAAGTCTTATTTCTAATCAAATTGAAGAGGAAAAAGTAGAGAGATGCCACCAACTTGAAGACACTTGACATTTTTCAGTTCTGAATGAAATGTGACATACCAAACTGGTGAACCACACTATTTACTCATATTTATGTCAGTGTCACACGGACCAGGGTGTAGCCTTGCACACAACTCTTCTATAGCAGCGTGTGGGACTCAGGAGAACCAGCTCCTGCCTCAACAAACAATCATGTACAAGAACAGGAAGTGCCAGGGGATGAGTAGACCGTCTGTTCAGAAATGAGCATTAATAACAGCAAAAAAGAGAACTTCAAATCAGATTTTTAAATAGAAAACACTGTGGATGTTTAAAAAAAATTATGCATGAGTTAGGGTGGAAAAGACTTGTGATTTGTGAGATAAAGGTGTCTTTTTAAATTAACTAAATTTGCAAGCTGAGTAGGCATGGTGCTGTTCTGTTGCCTTTTCTGAAGGGAAATGATCAAAAAAACTCCAGTGCCGCTGTACAAGTTGCATGTAGCATACAATTTAAGATTAGAGCTGTATCTGTATTCTGTCATTGCTCTTTGTGTAAGTGTCTTTTTCCCCCTTGTTGAATATCTTGCACTTTGATGCAAATCACAGTTGCAAGGCATCTTGATCTTCTTTCCTTTTACTTTAACAATAATATACAATGTTTTTCTCCTTTTCTGAGCTTGCTTTCTTCTTTTATGGAGGAGGTGCATCATTAGTTTGTACAGTAAATTTTTGAAGGTATTTTATGGAAGCCATCTAGGTAACAGTAAATTTTACTTTATGTATTTTTGAATGGCAAATATTTTTAATACCAGATTTTTATGTAGATTTACTCTTTCTTTCATGCTGTATTTTGATACTTTAAATAACTGCAGGAAAGGAAAGGCAGGGTTAGGATGGATTGAAAAACAAATAAAACTTAGTCACAACAGTGGGGATTTTGAATTAGTTCTTTGTATTCATCTAAATATAATTTTTATGCCGAAATAGTTTGCTTCTGTTGTCAGAAAAAATCTAGTTGACAAATGCAAATTAACATCAGGGTTGTTTTTGCTTTGGACCCAGTAGACTCTGTAAACTTAATTTAGAGACCAAAATACAGTATGAGTTTACAAATTAATACCTCACACTCTTTCAATATAAATTTAAATTTAATTCTTGGCTCAATGGAGATTGATTTAACTCGCATTTCCTGTCCAAGCTGAAGTGATAGTATATTCAGTGGAAGTTCTTTAAATTTTGTCATTCTTGAAAACTAGTTTTCAGGTATTGTGGGGATAAAAGCTGTGAAGTATGGAGGCTTTGAAAACTGAGGTTCTCTGAGGTCTGGCAACAGTGGCTAAGTGTATGTTAAGTACTAGATTAGCTGCAATTTCCTCAGGTTTTTTTAGACCAATTATTCTGAATAGGAAGAATAAACGAGCATAGTGTGCAGCTGACAATTGCAAAAGATGAGAGAAATCCATATGGGTAATGGTACTGCATTCCCTCCTCTAGCTATCTCTTCTGAAAAAAATAAATGTTTAAATCTGCCCCTTGCCACCCCCACTTCTGTGGTAGAACAGCAGAAACCAGAATGCTTTTTGGAGGTGGCTTAAGTAGTCTTGGGTGTTGTCTTTTCTGTGGAGTAGAATCACTCTTCTACCTAGTTCTCCTCTTTGGATTAATACCTCTCATTAAAAAAACCCCTACCTATTCATTTGTCAAAAGAGACTATTTGGATTTTGCTCTTGCCTAGTACAATGCTCATTATAATCTGGACATGATTGTCAAATGCCCTTGAAAGCAGGAGGGGGAATGGAGTAGAGCAGAAAAATGCCAATAATTCAGATAGCTCAGGAAAAGTGGAAAGTGTCAGAGTGTCTGTGAGGGAGTAGCTTTTTATTTTATGACTATACTTTGCAAGTAATGTTTGTTCACAGATGTTATTACAAATATTTTCAGGGTTTTCACTTTGCTAAATAAATATTGCATTGTAAATTGCATTTGTGTGACATAGGTATTCATAGACCAAACCCAAACATTTTAACACAGCGCGAGTTGTCTTTCCACATTTTTCTCCATGTGATCTAGTGTGAAATGGATGTTATAATACTTACTGATCTGTTAGATGAGGGCAGTTTAACTTCAGGGTGACAGCTTTATCCAGCTTGTGATATCCCTCTGCTCAGTGGCTTCACTGCCAGTTCCTCTTGCCAGGAGGAAGAAGCTTGCTCTAAGATTTACGTTCTCTTTTCATGTGGGCAAGGTGGTGGTGCCCCAGTCTCTAATAACCCGCTAGTTCGTGGGCAGAAGAGGATGTGTGGCTGTTGGAAACATACAGTGTTTGACCAGTTGTTCAAAGGCTCCTCCAAAAAGAAGGTAGCGAGCAGGCTGGAGGTGTGACAGAGCCAGGATCCAGCCTTTGGGACAGTTGTGATAATGTATCTGAGTCTCAAGGAAGGATCCCTTAAGGGAACTCACATTAGTGATTCTTTTCAATTGCTGGTTGTAACAAGATGTCACACACAAAAGCTAAAGAACTTCTTTACGAGGTTTATCCAAGGAGATGGACATTTTTTTTAATGTTAATGTATCTGTAATCATTGCTAGCTGAAATTCTTGCAAAGACAGAAGTCTTTGTTCTTGCAAGACCTTGTTCTGCATCTCCAAGGGCAAACTATATCTGTAAATGCAGGCACCTTTTACCTATGAAGTAACAAGAAACTTAACAGAAGGTGAGAAGAACTCTGAAGAGATTTGGATTCACCAGGCTATTTATAACATGAAAGTCTCAGCTAGGAGTTTGAAATTGATGTAGTGAAAAAGGTAGCAAAAGCTACAAAAAGTGCATGAGTGACGTGGCCAGCTCAGGCCATCCACAGGGGCATTGGGGTCTGAATGTGGATCCTTGCAAGAGCGTTCAATGCCTGGCAGTCAGCAGATGCAATTACTAGAAAAATGCAGTATATTTTCCTGTGTCTTTATCCTCCAGAACTCCATTTGTCAGTGTTTCTGGTCAGTTACACTTCACTCTGTAGGTTTTGAGGTGGCATTATTTGTGAAGTTAATAAGAATCAGGGTGATACAAGACACAGTCTAATACTTGTGTGTGGAGGTGTCCTTAATCATCTGTCTGGATGAGATGCGCGTAGCCTGGTTCTGAAGTCTGCCTTTGAAGACACTGGAGGGGAAAAAAGAGTATGCTAGATCCTTTTCATCCTAAGGTAGGCCTTCTAAACTGCTGCTTGTCAGCTGCTTTTTAGACCTGCCTGCTTTTCACTTGGGTACAAATTGACTGTAGCTATGGTTTGGAGAGATTCCATCTTATGTCTTATACCCCAGAGCATCTAATGGAAACCTTAATGACACAGTGAATATAGGTAATATTTTCTATACACAAAAATTATAGGCTGTTTCAGTGCTTGTAATTTACTGAACACCAGTCCACCAGAAGGGTAAGTACCAACGTGCTGTGTAGGCACACCTTGCTTTTACTGAATATTAAGTACTTGGGATTAAAAAAGAAAGGCACATATCAGTGTTACAGGCTGCTGTTAGTTCTGTCTCTATGTATTATGCATGCTAAGGATTAAAAATATAGTTAGCGTAGTTTTTACTAATGCAACATGCATCAGCTTTTTGTCAACTGAAATACGATGAATTTACAAAAATAAATGGAATGTGTGAATAAGTAGATATGTCACTTAAACCTAAATGTGCTCAACTTAGATATCTTTAGTATGCTCAAGGCACAGAAATTATTCTTCTGCACACAACTGCAAACATAGAATTTGTAATATATTTTAATGTGCAATGTGATAGCATTATCGTTTCTGCAACGTCTCTGTTCAATTTGTCAGCATTAGTTTGCCTCATTCAGACAGAGGCTTGTGTAAACATCACACGTATTGCTTCAAGAGATGTGCTGTGTGCATGAATTCAGTCATATTTCATTACTTTATTGATCAAAATAACTCTTTACTGTTTGATATTCCTGTTAACTGCGTAGAGCCAAGATAGCAAAGAAAGTGTGGGCTGTATTATTTCTTGCTCATCATTTGAATCACTTTCTGAATTAAACATATGCAAACTTATTCAGGGAGGGGAGTGCCGTGAAAAGTCTCATTTGCCATATTTGGTTGGTAGTGAAGGAAATAATGCTGCTAATAATTTGAATTCTTGAACTTCAGGTTGGGTTTGCTGGACTAGCAGTTGTACCAAAGAAAGACAAAAGATACTTATTTTAAAGGGCGTTGGTATAAGTCAGTACAAGCTGACTGTGAATAAATTTTTTCTGTAATCCAGCTCAGAGTGAAAAAGAAAATAGGAGAGACACATCTGTTACACCCTCAGCAGCAGCTTCTTGGGCACGTTGGCTTTCACTCTGTGGAAGAAGCCATGCAAGTTGTCCACGAGCATAACTTTGACTCATGTATTTCAGAAGCCAGAGTTTTTCGTACAGGGAGTCGGTGTTTGTGGCAGCATACACTGCAATGTGGCCACTGGGTCTTTCTGGCATATTAGCTTTTTCCCTTTGGGTGAGGTTCTCTAGCAACAGAATTTGTTAGTCAAAAATATCTCTTAAATAAGCTGCTTGTGGTTCTAGTGGGTGTTTTCATTGTGCATAGTCTCTGTCCTTCATGCCATGCCAATTATTGGATTCTTAATAACATTAACAAGGGACAAGAAAATGTGGATTCCAGCTTTGCTGACTGCATATTAGCTTCTACCTGAAGATCCAGGGAATGCTGAGCCAGCAACTTCAAGGAAGAGTGTGAACAAAAGTGTGAAACAAATAACATGAGTGTATACACAAATCTCTCATTTTGTTTGAAAAGAAAACAGCAATAAGCATTTTGTCTGAGTATCGAAAGATCTTGGTTTTACAAATACGCAGAAAGCTTGAGGACATTGAGTCTAAATTACTGATTTGTGGACTGTGCTTTCAGGGAAGCGTGCATTCATTTTGGGGAATTAGCCCTACATTTCAATGTCAGCTCTAAAGCATAACCCTCCACATAGTGGAACAAGGAGCTAAGGTGACTTGGATGTCACTGAAAGGCTTCCACATTATTCCTTGCAATGCCGTTGGAAGCAGGTTGGTTTGGGAAAAACAGAAAATTATTCAGATGCCGGAGTTTTAGCGAACAATAGGGAAATTGCGTTTGCTTAGTCCATTACACATGCCATTCAGTTTTTGGACTTGTGTCTAATATTATGTAAGGCAGAGAGTGGCAGCTTTTCAGGAGCGAGGTGCCAGATTGTATTTTTCTTTCACAAATTAGAGGTTAAGAACGCTGGTTGAAAACATTCAAGCGTGCTGTCAGGCGGTGTTTGGAAACGGCTGGCTGTCACGCAGGCAAGATGCCACCCGGCAGCCAGCGTGGGGCCGCTGTGAGGGACAAGGGCTCCCTGTCCCGGTGATGCCAGAGCCAGGGAAGGCTCTTGGGAACGCCAAGGCTCCTGGTGCTCCGGCCCCTTGGCAGTGACACTGGTGTGGTGCGCCTCTGGAAAGCTACCCACCTCTTCCTTTCCCATCTACACCAAGGGCTGGGAATTGCAGGCCCAATAGGAAACTCTGTCCCACGCATCTAACATTGTCTGTTGTAATTGTGTGAAGTTTGGTGTAAATTCTTGTGCGAGGCTGGCTTAATGTCGCTCTGCAGAGCTGCTTTTATAACAGATAGTTTGGAGACTGGATGGTCGCTGTGAAACTAGAGCTCATCAATTGACCAGCAATGTCCTCTTTTACATTGCATTTTTCTAAAATAGGGACAAGCATGAACTGATTCTTGGTGCAAGTCTCAAAGAAATAATATTTGAAACCCCTGAGCATATGCAGAAAGATGCTCTTAGTGAAGTGATGGGGGATATTCTAATGTCTATATTGGTTTTGCAGGCTATATTAATCAAGCAGTAATATAGGATAGTATAGGATAGTGACCTGTAGGCTTATTTTAGAATGTAACCTTTAAAAAAGAGTTCTAGCTGTTCTATATGTTTAATAACTCTTGGGAGTACTAATTATCAGGTAACCTGGAGTCATGTCTGAACAGTAAGTAATACTATACTTTTTTAAAACCTAGTGCAAGTGTGCATGAATTGGCCTCTTATTTTGTGGTATCATTTGTACAAAAGCACTGGTGTTGCGTGCAGTGTATCACATTTTGGGATTGTGCCTGTCAAAAAGTGTAGCAGGTTCAGAAAGCAACAGTCTGATTACAGGCAAGTGTGTCTTGATTTTAGGACAAGGCTTGTTGTTAAAACAAAAGCTTTCAAATGTAATTATGGCATGGGACAGTTACTGTGTAGATATTCTCAGAGTGCCACCTCTGCAACCTGTCAGCACGTGGATGATGATGTCTTCTATCCATGGTCATATGACAGCTAGATCAATTTTCTCATTTAGAAAATATAAATGGTTTCTACATAGAAAAACTTACAATGAAAATATCTAAATTATGTCTGTAATTTCTTCATAATAAAGAACCTAGCATAATTTTCTTCCTTAAATTAAAAAAACCTCAAACATATATATGTGTGACTACTTTGAATCTAGTAGCATGTACTAAATAGTGAAAATATTTAAAAGTATAATTAATAATACACGTTTTAATGGTATTTCATGTTTTCTTTTCCTAGGAGCTGTGATCATCTCCACTCCACAAGATGTGGCTTTATTGGATGCACGCAAAGGAGCTGAAATGTTTAGAAAAGTCCACGTACCTGTAAGCCTCTACATTAAAAATACCAGTAGATTGTTTTGCCAAAATGTAAAAACAATTCCATATACTGCAATAGGTGAACAAACCATTCAGGAATCACTTGAATTTCATAAATTCTTTTTTTTTTAAAAAAAAGGATTAGAATCCATATTATATCTGTATCAGGAGATTGCTTTAACAGAAAGGGAAGCATTTTCTCAGGGCAAGGTCATAATAGTACTTGTTTTCTTTTAAATCAGTTTGTTTAATCACTTGGAATGGATCAGAGTGCTAAACAGAGTATTTTACAAAGTAACATATGCTTTCCAATTCTACTGTCTTATTATATTGTCTCTATGTGTCCTCTTTAGCACTATCTGTGTTCAACTTAATATCTCAAATTTCTTGAAATGTGTAAAAATCATATATTGGTACATTTTAAGAACAAGATTGAAGTTTTTGGGAAGATTTGCATGTACCTAATTGTCACTTTGCCATTTGAAGGGCTCCATGATTGTCATGCCAAGTAGAAGGCTGTCTGTATCACTTTGTTTTTCATGAGGGTTATGGCTTACATGGTAGCTTGCTTTTTTAAAAAAAAAAAAAATTAAAAATTTAAAAATATCCACAATATTCATACGGATTAGGAGAAAATATTAAACAGGGTGACATCTTCGACTTGGTGTTTCCTATGTATGCTTCAAGTTGCTAAGTAACTGAATGTTATACTCTAGAGTATGTTCATGAAGAGATTCATTTTTCATTTAAAATGTGAAGAGAAAATATAAACTGAAATGCTTCCTTATTTTAAACAGTAAAGAAAAAAAGCCATTTGCTATACTTTAAAAAAGGTGTTATCTGTGTGAAGGTCATTTCTACTCTTTATTAAGAAAGGAGATTTATTTCCTAGCTAGTGCTTTTTTAATTTAAAAAATGCAACAGAAACCTTGAAGTGACTGCTTTGCCTTTTTGTTTTAATTTACAGAATAGGTTAACAAAGGAGATATATTGATAAATTCCTTATTGTTAAACATATTTGCACCAAAATGGAAGTATAGTAGCATTTATCATTTGCTACTAGAAGAAAAACTAGTATATATAACAGAAGAATAACATTCAGAATGCTTTGTTTTGATTTGATGTTTGGGTATGCTACCATTACGCAAAATTATTTTCTTTAAATAAAATTGTGTTCCAGTTAGTACTTTGCTGAATTTTCCCTTTGATTTAATGAGAAATTACCAAGATTTCTTTCTAAGTCTGTTTTGTTTGATGTTCTTTGAAGAGAGTGGCCTCTAAGAAGATCACGCATTCTAGGGTAGGCTTGGCTGCTCTTAATTTTGCCACTGGTAAATAAGATATTAAATGTGATTTATTTTAATTCGTTGTAATTTTCAGGTCTTTCTAAATCCAGTGAAAAGTCACAGCAAAGCTGTTGTGCCAGATGCTGAGTTTGAATGCACTTTAACTAGTCAGGAGTTCTTACCTTTCTCATGGTGCTGCTTCATTTTATTCTAACCTTGTACCTACAGCAGTACAGATTTGTCATTTGCTCCAGTGTTAAAGCAGCTCCTGCCTGTCTTACATTTCTAAGTGTCAACTAAATCTGAGGATCTAAAGAAAGTTTAGTTACGTAATTTTTGGTGGACAACTTCAAACCTGAGGTTTGCATCAAAGAGGTGGGATCCGTGGGACTGTGCTAAAATTGTATATCCTGATTATATAATTGACTGATCTTTAAACATCTAATTATTAAAATCTAATTTTAACCGAGTCTTTAAAAAAGCGCTTGCGAAGAGTTTACTTTTCAAAGAAGCAGAGAGTTTATAGGTTGCTGAGCTCTGAGTCTTTGAGTATGCTTGCTATAATGAACAGGAGTCCCTCCCTTGTACAGATAGGCATATGTACACCACCTTCCCCTCACCCCCCAAGTCATTACTTACCAAGCCTCAAATGACATATGCAGCGTTACCACAGTGAAGTCACAATTGTTAACATTGTTTGTCCTTTACTGCATTGGAATCAGAGTAGAATGACTGAAGGAATGGATGAAAAGCTGTCAGTGGGAGTTGGCGTTAGAGCCAGGATTACAATGCAAAGTCTCATTTTCAGTCTTATGACATAGTCATTAGAAGAGGAGTGCCATCTCTTGTGCAGTGGAGCCCACCTGCTAAGGAAGGAGTTTGCAAAGTGTTGCTGACTCCTATCACAAGAAGTTTCAAGATTCTTGTCCATTATGTGAGTTTGGCCATCATTTTCATGCATCCCAGGGGCTTGCTCTGGGCAGGTGACAAAAAAAAATGTGAATAAGTTTGAGTATTTAGGGAAAAAATGCCTATTTTCACCTGCTGAAATTGAGTTCAGTTCAGTATGGTTTATCTTATCAATCATATCCCTGAAAGGAGAAGACAGGGTTTTGGTTAAATCTGCAACTTCTCCGTTAGTTTCCTTGAATCGGAGGGATATGTTGTGGATTTCACAGGTTTCAAAGAGCTGCTTATGTAAACCCACCTATGTATGTCCTTCTAAGATGCACTAAAATTGTTTATTTGGCTGTGTACTTACTGGTATTTCTGTAGTGTCCAGAGTACCCAGCTGAGGTTGTAGCTTCACATTGGGAGTGGAAGTTAGAGCCAAAAATTGCTCATTATAAGACGAAAGGTAGGAAGACGGAGGCATTATTGTGCATGTTTACTTGAAGCACTAAAGCGTCAAGTGACTGATTGATGGTTACATGGGGAGTCGATGGCAGACTGCAGAACTGTAGCCCTGACCACTTCAGTCCCCGTCAGACCCAAGTCGAACCTCAACGGCGAGAATGGGTTTCTCAGGAATTGTCTGCCTCTGTACAGACAGAGCGCTTTCACTCTCTTACTGTATTTTCTTTAACTTAGAAGGTAGTATATTTGGATTTTGGTATGTTTTGTTGTGTAACTGAAGGATTAATTGAGCATAAGAAATAGGTAAACATTCAGAAACTCTCTGTGTGTGCAGATAATTTATAATGAAAGGTTTCTTCGTTTCCTGTTATTTCTTGATAGACATCTCTTCACTGTTTAAAATGATGATATGACTAAATGAAATTCAGTTCTGTGTGTTATAACTGTCCTCTCTCTCAGTACCGTAGGTTAGCTCCTTTATTGCGGTGCATCTCAGAATAATAAATTTCATGTTATTGCTGAGCCAAGTTTGGTGAGAGATGTACAGGGAAAGGAGCTCTCTAAGCATTAGAATAGAGTTCACACATACTTACAGGATAGTTTGTGTAGACAGTAACAGCTGCTTTGAAGCTTTTCCAGTACTATTATTTGAGCAGGAAAATGCGAGTTATTACTGACTTGATTAGCAAGACCTACTACTTTGTCTGTAAATTGAAAAGCTCTGAAGATCGTAGGAACTTTCTTCCTTCTGTAAATATATCTGCAGAAATATGCATGTTAAAAATACGCTTCAGCACTAAAGTTGTGTATGTTTGCACAGATTCTATGTTAATAGGTTTTTATAATTGGCAACTTAATATTCCAGAAAATATCTTCATATTCCAAAAGAATAATTTACGTATTAATAAATATGCGCTACTCATTGGCTGACAGAAACAACACTGAAAAAAAAATGATTGTGTAATGTTTTTAGTAAGGTTTGTTGCAGTAAGAACAAAAAGGACAGTGAATAAGACCTTTAAAACTGCTTTAGCATTGGGGACACAGCTGTATCCCAGCATTTGCATTAACTATGTCAGAAAGACTTCTTAGTTATTAGGTTACCAAAGAATTAACAAACCAGCTGTAATAGGCCTTAATTATTCACAAAATAATAGTAGAGTACATAAGCTTTTCTTTGGTTGTGAATTCGCCGAATCATAAATGTTATGTGACTACTGTGAGGAGAACAGAAAGTTCAAACCCCAAGATACCTGAAGATGAATTAATTAATGTAAAGTGTAAATGCCAAATTATTATTTTTTGTTTCCTGTACTGAAGAAAATGGGTTCCCTCTACCCTAGTTAAAATACTGATTTTCTTTTGTCAAATACTACTCCTTCCAGTGTTCTGCCCTTTACCAACACAGTGAAAATTCCATGACTTTAATTTAAGGAGAGCAGAATGAATGCCTGCTCAGAGGTCACCAGTAGAAGACTGTGGCTGTAGAGAGCCCTTTTTACCATCCCTGCACCTTGTACCCCTGAACACCTAATATGCCGTGTCTCTCTTAGTTTAAGAACTGGATGAGAAAATTACCTGTAATACTGTGCCAGTAAACAGAAACTTGTTCCTCTTGCTTCTCTGGCAGTCCCTGAGGGAGAGCAGAAAATGGGGAAAGTTTGTGATGTTAAATCGAAAGTAGGTAATCTTTTTGTTCGTTTTGTTGTTGGTACTGTTCCTTGCTTTAAACCCTCTGAAAGTTTTACATACGTAAAGGAAGACTACTTACAAAATAGTGTGAAACATGTAGGAAAAATGGGTGATAATATTTTGATCAGTTTTAGCTTAGATATAAGGACATTTTAATTAATATATTGTAAATAACACACTTTTTTATTTTCAGTTTTGGAGCCAAAAGTTGTACATTTACTCTTAATAATTGTTGGTTGAATTGAACCCTGGTATATCCTTTCAGATCTGCTTTGTTGACATAGTGGATACTTATTCCTCTAATAACTAGGTCAGCTTGTTCAAGCACAAAACTGGAACGCTCAGGGAAATTTAAGAAGCAAAAAAGCTACAAAGTAACAGCTTTTTGTACTTGAAAATATGTATTCATGTTTTAAAAACTTGGCCATGGTGCCTGGGACATATCTGGATAACATATAAATCTTAAAGTGAAATTTTGTAACATAGAACCTCTTAAAGCACGTCTTCTGTTGATTAGCAGATGGGTGGAAGCTTTCACCCTGTACTGTTTGCATGTTGGTTTCATCACTTTTGAGAAATTCTGCTCTGCCTCAGTGAACAGTTCTGTTTACCAGGTGAATAAAATGAGATCAATGCTGTCATTAGCATTATTGTACATTGTGAAAGACGATTTTTGTGTGCATGATTTGGCAAATTTTGACATGTTTTGCAAGGATGATGTTGAACATCTGGCATCAACAGAAAGATACCTAATCTGTATGTATTAGATTTTTATGCTGTGGTTTTTGCCGCTTAGTTTCACATAATTATTTCTGTTGTTTGATCTTTAAAATGTGTTTCTGCTCTTCAGAAGAATAGCAAATCTGGTTCTTTTTGAAAACATTTCCCTACAGGATAACTTACAAAAGTATCTTAAAAGCATGTCTGATTGTGTCACTTCTTGTAATGGTATGTTTTTATTTTGTGTTTCCTGAAACTGCAAATTACAAAGCTATAAAACACAACATGAAAATTCTTCCAGTATTCAGAGTTCAAAAATGAAAAATGGGCAGGGAGAGTTCTTGGAGAGATAGGCCTCTACAAGAGGTCCTTTTTGTTACAAGTTTGTTAATCTTTTAAGGGGTATAGCTGTGGAAAAACTTGAAATAATGCAGAATTGATAGTGAAACTGAGATGACGAGTAAGAGTTGATAATAATGAGTCTGATATTACTGCTGCTTCCCATTATAAGTGAGTACTCTGTGTAGATTCTTTGTTGATAATCTCTTCTTTATTATCAGAGGTGAATAATGGAAATACTGATGCTTGAATCCCAGGTTTGAATTTTCCTTTCTTTCATTTCCACAGGTTTTAGGACTAATTCAAAATATGAGTGTTTTCCAGTGTCCCAAATGTAAGCATGAGACACACATTTTTGGAGCTGATGGTGTAAGAGATCTAGCAGAAACCCTTGGATTGGATGTTATAGGTAAGGGTATAGAATTTTTTTTTGTTTTAGTTTTGAAGAAAAAATGAATGGTGTGCATGAGGGAAGCATTAACTGAAGTATGGGACTGCATAATCCTAGATTATTCTATATTCAAACAGTGTTCAGATATAATAGAACTAATAACTTAAATAGTAGAATGTCACAATTTTTGTATGCTGTGCTCCTTATCAGGATCATTATTGTAAATGGGATTTGGAGTGCATATGAAAATTCTTCAATTGCATCTTAAATCACTTTTGACTTATAAACAATCCAGAACATGTATTGTTTTGCTATCAGTGTGTGAAATTACCTGAAAAATCATTAAATTACTGATCATACAACAATTTATACAAATAACCAAGAGTTCTGTTTGGTCTTGCAAAACAGACTTAAACCCTGTCAATCGAAGTTTTCTCATTTATTTATTTTAAATTAAATGAGTTGTTACATATTGAAATAAATACTGAAATGCAATCCCTTAAAGCAGAGGGGTTTCTTTATGCCCATAAGAAAATATCTTGACTCTTGTATGGAAGCAAGCAGACTGTAGTGATTGTATTTAAGTGTTGAGATTAAAAGAATGCACTGAATTGCAAAGTGTGCTTTCAAAAGAAAATTTATCTTATTGAAAACAAAAATTAGATATGATTAAACAATCTGGCATGCCTGTAAGCTAAAATATGTATTGATTTTTGAAATATACTTTGCAATTTTTAAAAGGCACATTTCAACCTGTGCTACCAATAAAAAAAAAAATTACAGAATATAACACAGCGTAATTAAGTTGGTAAATGGGATAATTGCATGTGCTAATGATGTGTTTCCATGTATTACTATAATTATCTCAATGATTTTCCATAGCTAATTCATTAAAAAGAACCAGGAAGCTCACTTAGAAAGATCAACACAAAAACATCAAGGTCTGACATAAACTTAGGATAGCAAGGCACCACATAATTAAAGACATGCTTTTGGGCTATCTTTTACTTTTCTGAATATATAATGGCTTGTGATCAGAGCCCAGGGGGACTTGGACAGCCCTGGGTTATGTGGAAGGATGCAAATCCTCTGCAAGCAGTTGAATCAAACATGCCTTTAGATACACAGGCACAAATGATGTGCCACGCCGTTGGTCCCAGAGATGGTTTTTGTTATTCCCTATGAGGGCAGAACTGATTGCGATTGTATTTAATTAGGAGGGATATGAAAGGTTTAGAGGTTTAGCACAGGATGAATGAGTTGTATGAAGAAAAAGCAGAGTGAAGTTTTCCTTGGTCTGGTCTTTCACTGACAGTTTGAAGATTAAGAGCAATGCCCCGAGGGTTAAATTTAGAATTACAGTACTTGATCTGATTATTATCCTCCTCCTTCCACGGCTGACCATTACATAATAATACATGTGGTATTATAAGAATTACTGCTTACAGATTTTACATTAATCTATCCCAAATGGAAGTTTATTCCCAATGTTATTTGAATTCTGCCCAAAAGCTTCGAGAACTTATTTTTATATACATCTATATAAAATGTATGTATTTAAAATAAGTATTTCTAAATTTATTTTGCTTATACTTTGCAACAGCTGTGGCTGTTCTGTTTGTTCAACTGAGCACTTAGTCCTCTTGTGAAACCTGACAAGGTTTTAGTTTCCATGATAACATCGGACAAATTCTGCAAGCTAACGATGTGCAGGATAGAAAAGTATTTTCCTTTTATTGCTCAGAATTGGCTGCCTTTAATCTTATTGAATACCTCCTTTATTTTTGTTTATGACAGAAGACAATTAGCAGTTGCAGTATGTGTTTCAATGTAGTTCATTATTTCATATACTTCTGATTGTCTTGTCTTTTTATTGTTCCCTGAAGGAAAGAGTGCCAAAGTTCATGAGAAAGACTTTGTGTTGCTGGTTGTTTCTCTGAAATCCCCATATTTTGCTTCCTCCTTTTTTTTTTTTTAAAGTTAGGTGAGCAGAAAGCTATACCATTGAGATACATAATGCTGAGTTAATAATTTCTGTGCATGCCATCCTGACCTTTATATTTCCTCAGGTTTTAAACTCTTATCTGCTAATAGAACCAGCAACAATGATTCTCAGATATCTTTTTTTTTTTTTACTTCCTACCATAAATTCTAATTATCCTCAGCACTTATCCTTTCTTTGCAGTCAGCAGTAATTGTTATTATCAGAAAAACTTAACATGGCAAGTTCCCATCACATTCTGTAGTGAAGAATAGTGTGAAAACTTCATCTTCCTCAAACCTTTATCACCTGAACATGCACAGATGCTTTTGCTGTCTTTGTGATTCTGCTTAATTTATAAGGTTTTGATTTTTTTAAAATTAAACACATTTTCCTTTGTCTTCTGACTTGCCCTTTTGCTCATACAAGTCCTATTATGCTCCTGTACTACCAGCACATCTTTTTAAGTGTGAGTAAAAAAAGAGAGAGGCTGCTGTATTGTAGTAGAGCAGTTCTTTTTGTAATTCACTGAGATTGTGGCTAAACTGATAGTGAAGAAGTGTTTTTTCATTAAAACAACATCCTTGGGAAAAAAGTGAAGATTAATCTCTGCATAAAATAATGGTAGGAACTAACCTGGGAGATTTACAAGGTTATTGTTCTTCTATTAAGAAAGTTAAAGGTTAAAAAAAAACTTTAAAGAACCCCATAATATTATTTTTATGAATAAATGAACAGACTTTTATGCCTAAAGAAATTTATTCATGACTGAAACAAATAAGAAACAATTAAATTTGAAGGAAACGATCTGTAATCATCATAAATAACAAATTGAAGTGCTTCAAAGATTCAGCTCACTGATCATGGAAGCACAGCTTTTGTGTTTGCTGTTTGCTTGGGGTTTTGTTTGTATTCCTGCTTGCTTTTGCAAGCTGTGTCAATTTTCATACAGGTTTTTTTTTTTTTTTCACTGTTTCTTTTTCTGACCATATTGAACTTCAGTAATTTACACTGGCCTTGGTTTGGGTTAAATAAATGCTGATGAAGTGTAGAAATTAAACTGATACAGTTTCTGAGACCAGTCAAGATTGAACTAAGTGAAGGCTGTACTGTCTATATCCATCCATGATGTAAAATACATCTGTATCTTCTGTTAAAAGAAAATTGGTCTTCACTTAACTTCAGAATTTTCTATGTAGCAATGAACTAAACATGGGAACTTCAAGTTTTCTTTAGTGCTGAAAAACTGTATTTCAGAAAATAAGTTTCCAAATGGAATAGGGCTGCTAATTGATTCTCCGCCAGAGCGTTCCTTTCCTCTCTGACAGTTCCTGCTCGTTATAAAAGCAGACTATAAAGATTTCTGTTGGAAAGAAGAATGAACTGAATAGTCGACTACCTTTTAATTGGATCCAAGGCCTAATAAGGACAATAACAAATGCTATTATTTGGAAATTAAGTATTCAAAGAAGTCTTTGAGCAATGATTAAAATCTTAAAACAGCACTGAAAAGAATATACAATGTGGAGATAGGCTGAACAGTGAGTTGTGTGATGAGCGTTTGCCTCACACTCAAGCAATTTTTTTTTTATGTACACCAAATAATCTGTATCTCAGCCTGTGTTTTTCTGTGTATTCAAGAGGCAAAAAAAGCAAACTGCCTTCTCTAATAAGTGACTACAAAGCATATTCCTGCCTACTGAGGGAGTGAAAAGTCCAAAATGTGTTTGGCAATAATCATTCTGGATGTACAGAAATTGTACAGCAGACAATTTTCATTTTAACTGCTAATTTTTTCAAGGTTAAGTAATTCAAAAAATACACCAAACTGGAATTTGATTTCAGGTTGCTTTAGGGCTATTTTAATGAAATGTTTAAGAAATATTAGGTCTTCACATATGTGTGTCTTGGTATTTTTGATACAGGAGATGTTCCACTGCACGTTAATATACGGGAGGCATGTGATTCAGGCCAGCCTGTTGTGATCTCGCAGCCTCAAAGCGATGCTGTAAGTTTGGTGCACTGCACTTAAAATAATACACACACACACACACACACACCCCAAAAGTGAATGGAAATAGTGCTGCCTGATATTGCTGTTTGAAAATAAATGTGTATCTGAATGTAACTTAGGTAAATAAAGTAAAAGAGGATAGTATCATCAAGTAACTCAGGCCCTTCATTTTGGAATGCTGGTCATCCGTTCTGCTTCTATTGGTGTGGTTTTTTGTTTAATTAGGCCAAATTATTGAGAATAGCAAAGATTTGATCCAGGTTCTGGCATGCCAAGAAGAGGGAGGTCAGAGTCAAGCCTCATGAGACCTTGCAGCTAATCTAGGTCCTCTAAAGCTGTCAGTTGAGCTTTTGGTAGTTGAGCCTGGAAACTGTCAAAGGGCGCTATCAAAAGATGTTTGGAACAAAACCTGTGTATTGTCAGTACCTGGGTTGTTTTCAGCAGGAAGTGGAGCAATTTACACACACGAGGAAATGGATATTTCGGTGCGTTTACCATAACATGTTATTGCTGAAGGAAAACATGAGGAGTTGTGGTGGTGGGAAGTCAAATATGCAAGTCTGTAAAGGAAAGCAGTTGCACATACAAAACTTCATTAACAGTGATAGAGTAAGATTTTCCTGGCTAGTATTTTCTTTCTCCTCTGCTGGAGTTTGTCTGCTGGGCACTGTAAGGCAGGGTGTAGTCTGCCACATGGTGTTAGCACAATATATGGCATGACATAGCCTCACTCTTGACTGCTGCTTAGATGTTACCATAAAAATAAAAAAGTTATTAATGCTGAGTAATAGATGGTAGAATCAATTAGAGATAAGGTAGGTATCTACCGTACTTTCTAGTATTGGTAACCTTTATAATATGGTGATTGCTAGGCATGTGCTGACATATTTTTTCCTTCCCACTCTTTTTTTTTTCTTTTAGAAAAGAAAAAAAGGGGGGCTAACACTGTTAATTCACTGTTATTAACATACACATTGGGATTCCAGAGGAACAGTGACAGTCTTAAAATTGTAATAAATAATTTTGTTTTGAAAGAGAAGCAGCAGCACTATGGTATGTTGATTTCTAATTGAATGCAGTATTTTTGCTAGGCTTGGGGAAGGCCCGTGCTGATCCTCTGTGGAATAACGTAGTGATCTTGAGTCTAGATCCTTGTGAAAATTAATCATTCTAATCAATAGGGTGGTTTCTATCTGGGAAGTTGGATCAGCAGTGCGAAGGTTTGAGCAGAAGCCTGGCTTAGGTTAAGGTTGAAGCAAAACAGCTGAGCAAACTAAGATGGAAGGCTCACAGCTCACAGTATCCAAAATCTATAATAACCAAGAGTCTGTAGCCTGCAGGACTATCAATCTAAAAATTCAGACATGTAAGATAGCATTCTGAAAATTAAAAAAGACAAGAAATTCTGTTGTGTTGCCATCTGTTCCTCCTTGGACTATGTTCTTGGTAATGAAAGAAGGGGTTATAAGCACCATTTGTGGCAATTAAGTTAAATATGAAGAGGAATAAAGATTGACAAATACGTGTGACTCTGGGGAAAACTTTTAATATTCTTCTCTGCCCTTGTGTCTGTGAGATAATCGTTCTCCTCAGAGAATGAGGGTTTTTTAGATGTCACTAATCTCTACAGAATGAAAAAGAATTTTCCTTTGTCCCTGCTTTGCTTCTCATTTTAAAGCCAGAGAAAATGATTGTTGTCCTCTTATATTTTAAAAGAAAAATTAAATTCTTAGCACATAAATGATGGTGGGAGAGGTCATATACGGTCAGATTCTAATCTTTAATACATGACACCTATTGCCGTGTTTCTCAAATAAACTAAAACTGTGGCTATTCATGCATGAACAATCAGAGTTGTTCATTGTGTGCAGAGCTGCTGAAATTATCTCTGCTCTTGTCCCTTAAATTTACAGGGGTTTTTTTAATACAAAATTCTGTGCTGCTTTTGTTAGAACACACTTACAGATCAAATACAGAATCATAGAACTGAAATAATACCTGGCAGATTCAAACAGTGGGGAATGAGGATGGTGATTGACTTCTCAGAAACCCAGCATGTTGTCACACCTTCTAAACTCTGTCAAGACTAGAATAAAAGGTGTTTCTAAAATATGCTAGCTAATACTTTTTTTTGCTTACACACCTGTCATGGGGTTCAACTCGCCTTGCTGATACATACACTACACTCTACACTAGAATTTTAAAATGGTAAGCAAACTTGTCTAAATTCATTATTGTAAAGCTTACATGTAGTTGGTGGAAAAGTGATGTTTCCTTTTCACAACTGGCAAGGAAATTACTACGGACTAAAACAACCCTTCCAGAAAAAAAAGATTACTTGTAGAATTGTGTGTGTGTGAACTTAGGAAGTTCTTCCTCAGGGAAGGCACAGGATACGTAATACTTGTCTACTTATGGAAAGGTCTGACTCTATAGGTAAAGGATGTGTAGTTTTTTAACGGCTGCAGTTCACTTCCAGTGAAGCTTGAGTCTCAGTGAAGAAATAAACAGTGCTAGTAAAATGATTTTGCTCTTGGTATAACACTGTGTATGTTAGTATTCTGTCAGCTTAGTTGTTTAACTTGTGTCTTTTTTAAACACTCTTCCTTGACAAAACTGTGTCGTGCTGTAGAAATGGAATATTGCTGTACTCGCATGTTAGCTTAAATGGCAGGGGCTAGTCTAACAGAAAGAGAGTAGCCACACCACAGCAACTGGGAGTGATCTAAGATCCTCTACAAGAAGCTAATCACTTCTTAGTTTAATCAACACTAAGGTCTTACCAGACCCTTCTGGAAATAACTGATAGTCTTGGGAGTGTTTTTCTCCTCCATCAAGCTGTGGAGGTGGGTTGACTGACTAGGACTTCGTTTTTTTTCTCACCCAACCATATGAGAGAGTCTCTGGACAAAAAAAGCTAGTAAAGGACAATGAGGAACACTCATAAAATGGTAGAATAGGAAAAAAAAGTGAGGAATCGTTGAAACTAGGTGGTTTCATCATGCTCAGATGTAAGGGAGCCTCCAAGGGATCATGAGAAGGAACCAGCCACAAAGCAGGTGTTTGAAAGAGGCATCCTAAAGCTTGAGGATAAGAGGACTAGAAACATAGCAAGAGATATAGAACATGATTAATTGCAGTTGAGTCATTCTTCCACGTAATGAGTTGTTTAAATGCCCAATGAACTCTGTATCAACACTGGGTGAAAAGGTAAGTAAAGGTTCGTAAGAGCTCTTCCTTCTGTGAGCACAGAATTCAGAGGTAGGGGACAGTTGGTGGTTATCTTGTGAGGACTTCCTGCTAGAAACTTTTGGGTATATCACAGCCTCGATGGCACAGTGGATTTGCTAATACCTTGCTAGAACAGACACACTAGCTGTGACCTTTGAGCAACAAACTCCCATCTGTCTCAAGATCAAAGAAGCAGCTCAAGCAAATACAAAATACATTTGCTATTCCATTATGTCCATTCACCTTCTAAAAGCTAGGAAGTCTTGTTGGGATGGGCATTTCAGGGAGGAGAAATGCTGGAGGAAGAGGCAAGTAGTAAATGTTGTCTCTCATCTTGTCCTGGGAATGAAGTGATTAAAGAAAAATAAAAAAGAATTGTGGAGGAGAGATGATACACCTCTAAGGTTCAGCAGGGATAACGTATTCAAGACAGCAGAGAAGTCATGAAAGAATGAAGTTTAGATTTCGCCTCCTTCTCCATTGTTAAAGAGATAGTGAGCCCTCATAGCAGAAAATATAAAGAGAATAACTACTTTTTGAAAAAAACCCCAACTGCCAGGAAACATGTAAGAGTCAGTTAGTTCCTTAATGTTTTCTTGCCACGTATTGTTATGGAAAACATTTGGAGTCTATTAAGGAAAAATACTTTGGGTTCACCCTCTTGTTTCATAAAAATCAAGTGAAGTGTATTGGGAAAGCAGGGGAAGATGAAAGGGAGCAAACGCAATGGATCATGTATAGCTTAGAGTGTTGGATCCCCAGATCACACAGCCTTTTTCAGGTATGCACAAACTTACATGCAGTGTGGTGAGGAATTTATGAGTTGGGTAGGAGAAGAGCCAAACTTGTTCTGGAGCAAGGAAACCAGGACTGTGGCTGGAAAACATGCCTAATGTCATGCTATCCAGCTTGCAATAGAGACCACTGTATCATACAAACCCCACATACTTCTTGGGGGAGATTCTCTTACTGTCTAGTTCACATTTAGCCATGTGAAATGCATTCAGCCCTATTGTAGATTTCATATACTCATATATTTTGGTGAAGGATTTTGAGGCCGGTACATTGCATGCAGATCTATAAGGGGAGAGAAAAAGCCTGGTCAAGTGGAAAGCAGGAGCACAAGGCATCAGCAGTCTGATGTAGCAGAGGAAAGTAAGTCTCATTAAAAATCCCTTTTCAATTAAACTAGAAATGTTACAGACCTTACTGTGGTATTATCCAAAGAGACAAGTGGAATTTGTATTCAAAAAGACTTTTTTTGTGGAACTCTATGACAGGGTGATGTGTGAGTAGGGTGAAAATGTACAACCTTTTAAAGCTTGCAAGAAATAGTTGGAGAAAAGATGAAGGTAGTGGTAGAAAATCATGTTTGCTGTTGTTTAGCTGTCATCAATAATTTCATTTAAAGAGTGGTGTCTCCAGGGTGTGATAGCTTTAAAAGAAAAGCAAACCTTGAAGAAGACTGTATGATAGGATTTATAATATGTCTTATCATCAAGGCTTCCTTTGAATGATCACAGTAACATTTGGTATGTGTATGTGCGAATCCTTCGTTCAGGGTGTAGATAGTACAATGCATCATCAAACCCTCATTTATGCTTCACTCTGCTGAAGAAAATGCTGAGTGGTAGGATCATCTGTTTGAAGGGTGTTACTCTATTGCATTTGAATGGCACTGTTCTACTTAGCTGTGTTTTCTGAGCAGGATGTCTTTTTTTGATGTACTAAATGGCACCTGAGTGATGTACGTGCATAGTGGCACCTTGGCGCTAGCAGTGTTTCCCAGATGAGGCTCCCTCAGAGGACAGATTGGCTTTTGAACTGCTGATACATAGGATTAACAAGAAATTTTGCATGAGCACTGAGGATTTTTTTTGGAGGTATTAGATTCAGGACATGTGCAGTTTACTTACCCATCTCCTCCATTTAATGTTATATTTTATGGTTTGACTTCTGGTGTCTCATCAAGTTGCCTTGCTGGGCTGAGACTTCGTTGCAGCTTGGCAGGAGTCACCAGTACACGCAAAGAAGAATCTTAGGTAGAGCTGCCCAGAGGAGAACAGAGTGGAAAAGGCTCTGGACCTCTTGCAGCAATCAGGAGTTTCTTTGGGTGATATGAAGCTTTTAGCTGAATTGGAGGCTCATTTAAAGCTGTGTTTATGATTATGCTTTTAGTGCCTTCTGAGTTGACCACAGACATCGGAGGGCAGCTCCAGCCATGCACTGAAGGTTGGAGTTGTGTCAAAGTAACAAGCAATCTCCATGGAAATTAAAGCTATTTAAAAAGCTGATTGAACTGGAAAATGGGCTGTGGTTGAGCAAAGAGAGTGCTAATAAGAACAAAAGCTGTCACCTATCGTTATTTTCTTGCAGATGGTAGCTAAGTCTAGTATTTGTCCTTGTGATAGCCACTATTTGATTAGTTGCTCATGGTTGCTAGTTTCCTTTAGCAGTGAATAAAGTATGAGCCCCTAACAGCTCAGTTGAGCAGATTTAAATACCTTATCCTTCTTTACAGGTAACACTAGCATCCACAGCATTTGATATTCCAGTCAGGACTTGCATAGATTCTGCCTTGGTTTGCTGGGCTGGATAAAGCATCTTAATAGTTCTGGAGTCTTCTAATCACAAATAGAAGTTAGAAACCATGTGAGTACCGGGATTTACACTTTATGGTGTACTTGGCCTGCAACCAAGCGATGGGATCAGTATACTTTTTCTGAGTTGCTGGTCTGAAGTTGTTTGTATGCAGTGGTTTGGGTGAAGGCGAATGTGATATTGGCTCCTACCTGTTTTGACTTTGTTGATGGGTAAATTGTACTCTGTATTTGTGCGGCCATTGCAGTAGACACTGGAAGCCACTGTAGTGAGCTGTTTGCAGGCTAAGATTTGCACGTCAGTGAAAGGCAAACTAGGAGGTCAAGCCAAGCCAATCCATGAGAACAGGGCAGTCAGCTCAGTTTGCAGTAATCTTAGCAGTGATGCATACTTCCCTCGTGGGTGAGATTTTTAGGGAGAATGAAATGCTGTAACTGAAAGGCTCACATTTCTTTAGGATTACCATAGGGCTTAATTAGATGAGCTAATAAAAAGACTTGCAGTTTAAATCTACCCCATGTCTATTATCCCATGACAGAGTAATGAATCAGGATGTTCTGATTATTTAGGCTAAGTAGGACTTTTCAGTCCTTTTCCTGGTGACCATCATTACAAGTTCTCTGTCTCTTACTCTAAGATCTATGCTGTCGTGAGTCACTTTATCATCTACCGTGCCCTCAGTCCTGAGGAGCTTTGTGATTTAGAAAATGCCGCACTGTTTTCTGGCAGTGTTTGAGAGGTGAACAGTCTCTCACATGGCCATTATCCAGCTCTTTTGACTCTCTGAATGTCACCTCCAGCCTCAGCCTCTGCCATCCCCGGTGCTGCTCTCCGACCCCATGTAGGCAGTGTTCGTAATGAACAATTCTGGTCTGTTTTGGGGCATTCTGTCCTCTTGTGCACTTCTCCTTCATCCTTTTGAAGCAGGAGGAATGTTTGGCTTCCAGCTAACTGATAGGTTACTGTTAACTATAAAACTGTCCATGTGCAAAAAAATGCTTTCAGGAAGACAGTCTACAAACCACTCCTTTAGAGCTTCCAAGCCATAAAGGGAAAAACTGATGTGTAAAGTTCACTTTTATCCTATTAAAATTAAACTGGTTGGGAGTGATGAATAAGAACCCATGCTTTACTGTTTCTCCTCTGGCTTTCCACTCAAAAAAGGAAATAAAAAAAACCTCTCCATTTTGAGTTGCAATCCATCTTCTTTTGCTTAGTAATGATGGAATAAACAGCTGCACTGAGCTGTGCTCTTTGTCTACATCTGTGCAACATTGAAAAGATGAGTAGGAGAAAACATTCGATACGTGTGGGGTTGTTTTTATGTAATGAAAGGTGTATTGATAGTTACTGAGATTCCATTTAGACCTTTCACAGATGTTGATGTACGTTACTGCTGGCAGGTCCTCGCTCATAGCTGAATCGTTTGTTCAAAGATAGGAAACTAAGGGTCGAAGCAGTTGATTTTGTCAAAGTCAGATTACTGGTGGAGTTGTGTAAGGACACGTCTGAGATACTGTTCTGTTCAACATCTAAAGTAGTGGTCTAGGAAAACAGAAAACGGTGCTTAGCAGGTAAGACCGGTTGCTGATAACACTAGGGCTAGTTAGTACTAGCCTGCTGGCTACAATGAGTTGCACCAGGAACCTGCTGTTACAAAGCGACAGATCAGCTACTTGGCAAATAAGAGTCAGTGTACTTTGTGAAATTGTTGCCCAGATACTCATTAGCAGTGTTTTGGGAGAAAATACTTCATTGGGATCTTGACATAGGGTAACACACAAGCAATCGAGTCTCCCAAAAAGGATATCTGGTTGCTGTTGGGATGGCTATGGAAGTCTGTGTTCCAAGGACGTGTCTTTGGCTGGATCACATGAGACTCTCTGAAGTGCTGTTCATCCCAGTTTTAGCAATGCAGACAGTCTGTGGTCCTATATGACTGCTACAGCGTGTGCATGATCTGTTGGTGCTGATTATCTTGATTTATGTACAGAACATCTCCTGTCTTAACTGTGTGCAAAAACACTGTCCCATGTTACTATTTCTGCACCTGCAAGGAACAATTTCTACAATGTATTTATAATTCTCTGTACAATTTGGTCAACTCTGGAGCAGGAATAGCCTGGGCAATCTCTGGAAGGGGGCGGATTTTCCATACAGGTTGTTAATTGACTCATTAAAACACATGAATTGGTCTGTGTAAAGTGGGAGCTGCCTGCGGGACTCTTCAGGGTAGTCCAAAATTCCAACCTGGAGCACTCCTACACTGATTAGTCCAATACTTTACTGCAAAGGCAGCTTGACTTTAGTGAATCACCTTATTTCAAGCTGGTCCATTATCTCATCCATGCAGGTGGCTGGCTGGGGAGCAGGTAGACCACCCAGGGAACTAACAGCTAAGCGTGGTGGGTGTTGCACATGGGCACAGCCGTGCTACCCAGCTGCACTGCAGTTATGCCCGTCGGAGAAGTTTGCATTTCATGCTTGTGACTTAAGTTC
Organism: Rhinoptilus africanus; assembly: GCA_013400135.1. NCBI lineage: Eukaryota > Metazoa > Chordata > Aves > Charadriiformes > Glareolidae > Rhinoptilus > Rhinoptilus africanus. The sequence continues at coordinate 232,226 of VXBO01010038.1, forward strand.
TGTAGTTCTTGCCACGAAGTCACGCATATGGGAGAAAGCAGTCCTAGTTTGTTGTCTACATTCCTTACAAACTCAGAAAATTACGTGACTTTAAGGTGATGTGAGCACAGAAATTATGAGGCACTGAGCCTGGGAGTGCCGAAAAGATAACCCTACAAGCCAGGAGCAAACCCTGGAAGAGAAGGAGGCGTGTTAGGGGTGCCTGGCCTGCAAAAGGCTGCCACTTGGTTCAGACCAGTGACATTTGGTGCCAGAGGCCCAGTTGAGAGACTGACCTTCTCTTCCTGCCCATCATGCTCTGGCCTCAGGCATTTGTCAGCTTGTTTGCTATTTTAAAGGCTTGTTAGGGATAACTCGAGGTTAAGGGCCATCTAAGAGTGCTGCAGGAGGCAGGAGAGATTGGTGCGATAGGGAATATTCTGGTGATTTCTTCTAATTAAACAAGTAAGGTTGTCAGTGTGGGCTCCATATGCAAACTTATTTGAGAAGGTGAAGAAGTACTGTGGTTGCAGTCTAGCAGAGTAGAAGCAAGCTGAATAGCAGAGGAGTTTTCTGTTGTACTAGACAAACACAGAATGTGATGCACCAGCTGGAAATTGAAGCATGACAAATTCAAATTATAGAAAAGGTGTACATTTTCAGCAATGGAAGGAATCAACCTCTGGAACAACGTGCAATATGTATATATATATACACAAACACAAAGATACTCTTTTAGTTGAAAATCTTTCTCTCAAGATTGGAGACCTTTCTAAAAGGCATGTTCCATTTCAACTACAAGCTGTTGAGCTTGGTACGGGAATTACTTGGTTTCATTTTGTGATTTGTTCTCTGTTAGACCTTAGGCAGTGTTTTTATACATATCCCTTGACATTACATTTATGAATATTTGATGTTAGTCTGATCGTGGCCCTAGCTGTGTCATTTTTTTTTCAAGACGTGAAAAGAAGTGTGCCTATTTGGGTTGCTCCTGGTAGTCTTGCAGTTCTGTGCTCTTCCTGCTCGACCAAAGGCCACAGGTGGTGTGAGAGGGAGATTTTGCTGTATAGATTCTAGTGTTGTGGAATTAGTTATTTCTGATACCCACTTCAGTCTCTTGGAAAGATGTCTTTTTCTGAAAACACTTTAATTTTTAATGTCTGTACAGGAAATTCTGTAGTGTAGTCTGTAATGAATTAATTATCTCAATTTTTTTTTTTTAATGTCATTGCTTTCTCGGATTTTCTAGTTCAGTCCTGTGCACTGTGCATCTCAATCTTCAGGGTGAGGGAAGTTTATAATTAATAGTACCTGTGGGACTAAAGAGTCTCCTTCCTTCTGAACACTTAGTCTCCACAAGAATATTGATTCTGTTTGCTGTTTAAGACTGATTGTTCAATCAGGTTCCATTCTCAGAATAATGCTAAAGTTAAATTTTATCTGCCCTCACCCCACAATATTTTAAATAATGCTTGTACTTATTTCATGTATTAATGCATCATTTTTCCTGAATACAAAACTGGCTAAATCAAACCCACTTATTGTAACATTTTTCTTTTTCTCTGAATGTGTGTGAAAGAACGTGTACCTAACAAGATGTAAAATACTCCTTTTTACAGAAAATGAAAGGTGCTAAATATATGTTTCTGTTTTTACAGGCTAAAGCCTATCTAAAGATAGCTAAGGAAATAGTAAGACGACTGCCAGTACCTCCTGCTTGAAGTGTTTATCACTGAAATGTACAAAAAAAGTGATCTTTTGGTGCGACCAGTGCAGAAGAGTCCTGCTTCCTAATTCTGTGGATGACATGTTGTATTTCTAAGAACTTTTTTAGGAGTTAATTTACCAGAATTTAAATTATGATTGTGATATTTACTGTTTTTCATACCATTATTTAGCCATGTCCAAACGGGTTGAAATATGCAAAAGATGATAGTATTTAACTGCTGGATTGTGACATCATCAAGCAGGAAGGGATGGAGTACATTTTTCACATGTGTCCTGTTTTAAGGTCAAGAACGAAAACCAGCTGCTCCAGCCAAACAGAATGATGAGAGGGATGCCAAGGCATAAGTCCTGCTTAAAAAGTGACATTTGCAATACTCTAATTCCTGTCAGTTTTGGTTCAGTTTTTTACTTGGTTAACTACCGGGCTGACCTTGTCTGCAGAATTTTAAGAAGCAAATACTTTTTTTATTTAAGAAGCAATACATTTGTGCGTTCATCTTAAAATAAAAAAAGTAATTCATATATACTCTGAAGAGTTCTTGCGATGGATCATGAGTGAATTCATTCATTATTGGCTAATGTTGGATCATGGAGCAATTCACAGTTTAGTGGAGAATGGATTACATGAGCCTGAGGTTTATTTCTTGACTGCTTTGCATTATAGTGCACCCCGACAGAAGACAAGTAACCAGGGTCTCCACTGAAAATCAGATGATTTGCCTGATCTCAGTTTGCCAGGGAATGCAAATGATAAAAATAAATCAAATTTATGATTGTATATTCCTATTACAGTGCAGCAACTTGGACTTTGAACAGAAAGATTTATTTTTGAAGTAAAGAAAAATTTGGTCTTCAAACTGCGTGGCCTTCTGGTTTGTTTTTTTACTGCCTTGTATTTCTGTGACCCTTATTTTTGTGTTGGTGTGTAGAAGTGGAAGAATATGCCTTCAGGGAATGAGTTTCCATTTACAATTAGGTGTCTGAGTTGACATTTAGGCTTTTTCATTTAGACAATGAAGTATGGGTATCTTCAACACACATCTTAACCATATCATACTGGGAATTTAACCTTACCAGGGAGTTCTGCTGTTGACCTCTGTGGGACCAAGTTTTCCTGGTACTCCAGATAATTATGCATAATTTTGGATGTAGTTGTTTTTTCTTATTGAAGTGATACAACATAAAAAGTTGGTATACGTTTACATTGAGAATGTTTAAGTAATATATATCCCAGAATTTACGTGGGAAAGCTAGGTACAAATAATGGGTTAAATTTCAAGCTTAGGTGATTTTGTAAACATGTAAATTATATAGTCCAAAACTGTTGATTTTTTGCTTCAAGTCGATCTCTGAACCTCCTTGCCCATACCCTCCCCTTAGTGCTCTGCCCTTTCGTAACTTACCGGTTTTTTAAATTGAGTTTTATCTCTACACGTATTATTTATTCACGTTTGCTTTACATATTGTAATTGTTGATGTGTATGTCTGTAAATAATCTTGTGGTTGTTTTGGCATAGTATAAGCATAAATTTCATTGGAAAAACTGGAATTTCTGACTAGTTTCTAGCAAAAGGCTATGATACTTTCTGAACTTTGGTATTTATTATTTTCTTTCTATTAAAAAGAATGTCTCTGACAGTTCATGTTGAGACTGGGTGAACATTCTGTATACAGATATAAGGTTGGTTGTTTTCTGTTCCTTGTCTTTCTTGTTAATTGAGGGATGAAACTTGCTTTCAAATATCCTTTTATTTTTACTCCTTTTTACATTTTTTTCCTTTTAATTAAGTGCTGTGGTTTTGCTCTGTGGAATCTTTCACCTGCAGAACTTATTTGGAATGCCTTTCTCAATAAACTGGTTACAGAGATTAAATATAGTTTCTAAGCTAGTCTGAAAATTCTTATTTTAGTGGAAGGATTGCACAATGTAGTTAGTGAGACCTGATTTATTGATTAAAAATTGTCAGTCATTTAAAAAAATAATGTATATAATTGTACAGAGAAGGTAGGACACTTCTGCATTTAAGGATAGCAATGGTCAAACCAATTTTAAGATGGGAACGTACTTGCTTTAGTTTCCTCATTCTCATGAGTAAAACAGTATCTATTTCCCAGCCCTTCTCCTGCAAAGGAAATGAAGGGCATTGACACAGTATTATTGCTGTTTAATGTTATAGAAACACATTTTTTTTTATTAGCACACTTAAATACATATTAATGAATTCTAGTCAACATACTAGATTTGAAATCGTAGTTCATAAAATCACTAAGTTATTGGATTGAGGGTGGTGGTTGGATCAGCCGGAGGTTGAGCCGGAGACAGTGGCATTTAACCGTAGTTTATAAACAGAGATTATAGACTTGACACACAGTGTTGTTTGCTCTTTTCAACTCCAATATTTTACTTTCATCTCTGTGATATTTCCTAGTGTACTAGCACGTTTTTTCTAAAAATGTTAATCCTAACAACAGGCCCTGGCTTTCCTCAGCTGTATGGGTAGATGCTCTTTGCACAGGAGCAATGGAGACTTACTGCAAAATTACCATGACCGTGGGTTACCACCCCAGAATTATTAAAGTCTGTAGCGCTGCAAGCTGCAGTCACGGGCTGCAGAATCCCACAGAGGAAGAGAAAGAAAGAGGAAGGCTGGGGAGGCGCGGGGCCGAGCAGGCGGCAGAGGGGGAAGAAGCGAATGTCGGTCTCAGATTTCCTCCCGTGCAGGTTGAGAGCGAGATTCCCAAGATGGCTTTGTGTCACTGTCAGAGTTATTTTCCCTTTCACGACACGGCCCTTTGTACAGTGAATAGAAGAATTCTATAGACAATTCTTGTTGAATTATCCTGCAGATAAAGCCTGTTGTTTCTTGGGTAGGGAGCGTATGGGCTGTGTCTTAACACACTGCGCTTCCTGGCTTTCAGGAATTTCAGTTTTGATGAAGCTGAAGGAGGGTATTGAATTGTTTCTGTCAGTGAAGTATTTTGCTATAAAATTTTTACTGCTATGTTCAGCTCAGTGTGAACTGACTTGGACATTGTGGTTTGTGCAATCCTTTGGATGTTACATTTCTCACAACAACAACAATTTGTAGTTGTTATTTGAAGTTATGTGAAGAAGGTAGTTTCCCAAATCAGTTTTTCTCTACTAATTCGAGTTTAAACTACAACCCATTTTATTTGCTCTAATGCGTGATCATGGTGATGAAATAACATTAATGCAGAGAAAAAACGGCAGAAGCAGGTTATCTTCGGTGTATTAACAAAAAATCCTTGTAATTCTGAACTTGCTTCAAACTAATTGGACTCACTTGGACCCAATGCAGCAGGTGAACCCCCCCATAGTATTTTTCCTTAGTAAGAATACGATTTTCACCTGGGTTTTACCCACTTGTGGTGGTGTTGGTGCTGATGAGAGCAGGCTTTGATCCAAAGCAGGTGCTGCTTCATACTGGTTTGTTGGTAAACTTTGTTCAGGCTGTTATTGGGCCCCCTAGTGTAAACTAAAGGCTGCAATCAAAGCGGGGGGAAAAGGGAGTAAAGAGGGGTGAATCTCATGCCAGTAGGAATATCTCCAGGTTCCCAGAGACCCTGCTGTAATAGCGTTGGGTTTGCAGGTGGGAGAACATATGTGGGAGAGTAACAGCAGGGGAGCAACAAGGCAGGAAAACCCTTCTATTGCTTAGGTGAAGGATCAAAGAGCTGTGAGCGGCTCTGCCGGCTGCAGAACTGATTTGCAAAGGCTACAGCGCTGAAGCTGCGGTGCCATGATAGAAAGGGGATTTGGGGACTTGCTCCAGCTGTACAAAGCTGCTGCTGGAGCATCCCCAGCCCTGAGACTGGCATGTGAGCTCCGCAGCCAAGTAGCCGAGTCACAGGCACTGCTCCCCTCCTTCCACATGCCACTGGTGGGGGTAGGATCTCCCTGCTCACTTTTCCATGAGGCTTGCAGTTATTCGTCCAAGGTGCAAGAAGCTTCTACGCCTGGCTCTGGCTGGGAAGGCTCAAATCCATGGCTCCTAAACTTAGGAGAGGTCCTCAGACACCCGGCTTAGTCTTTGTTAAGGACTATCAAGGTGCGCTCATCACTTCTGATAAAGCTGTACCGCTTGTGGAAGGAATGAGGAACATCCTCCTAATCACAGCTAACTATTTTTTAGCCTAATGACTTGGGCTAGGCTTTGATCCTCACTCCAAGCTTTATTGGCGATTTTTACCTAGCAAGTCTGTGAATAAAGTGATCAGCTCTTAGGGTGATGTCTGACATTTTGTCTGCTTGCAGACTTGAGAAGAGGTTGGGAGGTTCTGCCTTTGGATTTTGGTACCCATGTGTCATTTTAGTTTCTCGTGGCCACATCTGGGCCTGGATTGCTGCCGTCATTCTTATTTAACAGGAATGCTTCCTAGCGGAGATGGTTAGGTGGAACGGCTCCTGCTTAAAGAAGCTAGGAGTTTCGATGAATCTAAATTGCTGATTTAATTTCAGAATTGACTTATAATGGCAGGAGTTATAATGATGATTATATTTTATTTTGGCAGCATATCAGCCAAGGCACCGATATGTCAGCCACATATCACAAAAACACAGCAAAAGAAAAAATTCATTCCAAAAGTAGTTTTCAGACTAAATTTAAGACTTATCTTTTTTTGTGGGTTCTGTTTTACATTATAAAGATATTATGTCTGAAGAAAAGGTATATTCAGAAGTCTGTATTTTTCCATTATCTTCACGTATTCAGGGAGGCTTTTCTTTTTCAGCAAGAAGAGGACAGGCACAGCTTGTCATTCCTTAGGCACCTATTCCTCTCACTTTCTCTGTTTGTATGAGTCTGGATCTGAATACCCACTTTAATCAATGCAAATAAATGACTTCTCCTAGGGAGTATGTGAGTCCTCAAATGAGCTAGTGGGGGGAAGAACATCTGTTGTCCTTTAACATCGTTTTGAGGGCTTACAGATTTATTTGAAGTGTTTTCACTCATACCACGGGGATTTTCTAAAACTTGTGTTATTTCCTGTGGTCCAGGTGTTTTGTCTTTTCTGTGAGAAAAAGATGGGAGACTCCTCACACTTGCCTCCCCCATGTATGCTGCCTGTTACTAAACGAGGTCTATTTTAAGAATACAAACTTCTGCTTACTTTCTCTGAAAAGTGTTAGCTTATTTATGATGACTTTCTAATGGTACTTCAGAGTACTTTTTTACTTTCAGGGAATTTTTTTTGCTGAAATTAATTTTGAAGAAATACCATAATGTCTTTTTTAAAGCCCAGTTTGTCTGCGCAGTTGGGAGAAATGAACAGAGTGAGAAACTCTCATTAAGCCAAGCCCATGTTCTGTAGGTTTAATTTTGGAGTGTTCCTCCCGTGTGTAAATGTTGCAGACATTTTTGCATCTCATTAAGGGAAACTGTTCAAATGAACGAAAGTTCAGAAGCCTGAACGCTTTCCTGCTTTGCAGAAAAGACTCGGAGGGTGGTGTGAGAGGTGTGTGTAGGCTGGTCAGACAGGCCAGGATGAGTTTACGTGTTGTTTTATCTGCTGAATCAAGAAGTTTCCACATGTCTCTCTTTAGAGGAGGAATTTCCATATAAACGGGCTTTTGTCTGTGTTACCTTGAGGCCTCTAATTAATTACATTTCGGATGGAGTTGGGAGGGTTTGGGTTCACACTCCCCACTTCCTCCTGCAGGATAATAGGACCCAATGGCTATTTTGGAGAGTTACTTTTTGAAACAAGTGTTAAAAGGCTGGGAAAATGTGCCTTGTAAGCATCTAGGCTTTGAAAACTTAGTCTAATAAACCCACGTTTATTCCTGAGTGCCAGCACTACCGGCATCTCTTTTGTTATGCCTTAATATCCTAAGCTTTAGAAAGCCTGTGAAGCTGTTGCTTGTTTGCACTTTTTTGTAACCCTGTGTTTCACAAGTGCATTTCTTATTAACACAGACATTTTCTGCTTAATTTCTCTACAGTGTAAATAAAACTCCTTTTCTAAAGCAGTTTTCCTTGACTATTGGTTAAACGTCTAGAAAGTTATTCCTCTAGAAAAACGAATGACAGGGCTGTTGGCTGCTGAATGCCTTCTTCCCTGTTGGGTTAATATAGGAAATTGTAATCGCAGTCTCGGTGGATGTTGTTGGTTTTGTTACCCTGATGGGAAATATATCTTTGCTGGTACAAAATGAAACTGCTGATAAAATGCCTTTTAATTATTAAGAGCTTGTAGCTCCTGAGCATTGAAAATAGTACATGCTAGAGTAACTTATTTAAAATATTCCCATTTTTTACACATTTTAGGGATGGTTTTTAGGAAAGCAGTAGTAATAAAGACATCTTGACAAGCTCTCTGCTGTTGAAATGGATTGTTTTCCAGTGGCTGAAAAGGTCTGCCATTTTCGCTAAAGATATGACTTGTACAAGTTGTTATTCAGCATCAGCGCCTGTGTACAGAATCCTACATGGGAATCTGCAGTAGCAGGTGACAGGAGGGAAGAGAGATGACATACCAGCATTTGCCTGGAATGACCTCATGCCAGGAAGCAATAGGAATTTGTTTGGCACAGCAAAAACACAAGCAGAATGACATTTTTAGTGAAGGCAGATGGGTCAGGGCAAAGCAGAGGATGGCTTATTTGTTTGTAGATGTGACGGCCGTATGAAAGGAAATAAAGCATTTATACTGTCAGAACTAATAATGGGAATGTGTCTGTCCCACTTCTGCCAGAGATGTGCAGTCAGGGAATGCGTGTCCTGGGGTGCCTGGCACCCCGGGGATGTGTTGGTCCTGGGGCTTCGGAGGTGCAGTGGGAAAGAGTCGTCAGATCTCTGCAGATCATCAGGAGATGTCATCATTTATGACATGATTTTTGCATGTTAGGGAAGCTATCGAAAAATACATTTACCAGTGAACAGTTGAAACCACTTGCCACAGAACGCGACTTGAGAAGTGAGACGTACGTCTCAGTTCCTGGTCAGTCTGTTTTACATCACATCACGTGCCGTCCCAGGGTGGTTTTTTATTAAAATTAGCGTTTTGGCTGTTTTTACCGCAGGAGCTGAATTTGAATGCAACAGCAAGTTACATAATCACTGTGAAGTACTTTTCCTGACACTTGGGTGATACTGACAACCAAGGAGTCATTTTGAATACCCGACTGAATTACTGTACCAGAGCTTAACATACAGTAACCTGAAGTTTCTCCTTATTCCAGTCATTTTTTTTCTACACAAAGTGTGTCACGTTTCCTTTTCCAGCACTTTACTACTGTTGGTTGGCCAAATAAAGATTAAGATTTATGTGCAGGGGCTCCTAGAGGGAATTTCATGCTTTGAAGTGAGATTATATAATTTTCTTCAAAACAAAATGATGAACGATGGGGTTGTTCTTTCTTTTCTGTTTAGTTTTCAGGAACTACAGCCACCATAAGATACCAATTAGACATAATTTCTTGTAGTCAGAGTGGAACTCTTCTAACCAGATGCTAATCATGTCTAGAGAATACAAACACACAAGCAACAGAAGGCTCGGGGTTGTTTTTTTTTTTGTATTTGAAAGTCTTTGCTTAACCTTATCTTCATTGGCATGGGAACGATAACGAACTGTGGCAGATAAAAAGCAAACGACATTGGAGAAGCGTGTGAGTTAATTGTCACAGTTGAGGATCATGAAAACATGTCTGTTGAACCCAGAGCTGTGCTGCAGGATGTGCAGGCACCAACACTGGAGGAGCCAGCAGCATTCAGAGAGTGCCACAGGAGTTTCCACTTCCGAAGTGAGTCACCGACTCACTCTGTCATCTGCTGTTGAGAAGAGTCACACCCTAAATGGTGACAGCGTTGGACCTTTGTACGTTTGTCTGTCCCTAACACGGGAAGTGACTCACCGACATGTTTGTTCTTCACATTGCGATCTGCTCTCCCCAGGAAAACAGGGATCTGTTTACCCCGTGGTGTATCAGTGCTCCTTATCAGGCTGTACGCTATCCCTGCCGGGGCTGGCGCTGGTCAATATTTGTTGGCAGCTGGTATTCTGTTTGTAGAGGGACAGTTGCCGAGGGCAATGCTTGGGAACCGCGTTCTGAAATTGCACCTGGCTGCACCCGGCAGTGGTTATGGGCTATGGCTGTTGCTTTGATTTACTTTCTGTGTGAGTAAGGCTGTGTTATTTGTAGGCGGTGTGTGACCCTGCAGTCCTGAAGTGTTACCTGGTCACAAGGTAAATCCTGCACCAGCCTTTGCCTGCTTGCTTTGGGAAGAGCTCTGCACTGGGGGAAGGTGGCAGTGGCAGAGATGTCCACTCTCTTTGCCATGAAGGACTTAATAGGGCCTGTTGGGACACGGGGACAACTGAGGGTCAATAAAATGGTATGAGGAATTACCTTCCATGTTGCATTTGAACATGAAACTAGTAAGGAAGGAAAGTTGGAGGGAAGCTGGAACCTCTCTACTGTTTCTGTGACCTTTTCACAAGGAACACCCTTCTGCAGCATTGTAAATCAGCAGTTTTAAGTTGCATGGCTTTGATAAACGGTATTTTTACTATTTGTGCTACTGTAATCCTAAAATGGTACGTGGGCTTTCTGTGCACATTTCATCCATACCTATGTTGCATATTATTCTTCAATTAGGTTGAATCTGTCCTGATATTTTTGCGTTGTTATATTCTGGTTGCCTGTTAACAGACTGATCACTGATTATTTTAGTAATGTTACTTTCTGCAGCACTTAGTAAAATACATAATTATTTCCCCCTGTATATATTATGAAAATGCCCCATTGTGCTTCCACGCGTGCGGTACCTCTCTCACTTTCCATTGGGGGCTCAACTGCAAAAATAGGAGAAGAAATACACGCTTGGTTTCTTTTTAACTAATTGTATGTTTTGAAAAATCCTTTAACACGTGCTTTTCAAGCAATACTTACAGCAAAATGCAAAGACATGTCTAACTCATATACTTTTATTGCTCTCCAGGTTCTTTTGAGAGTGTGTTATTCACAATCTTTAAAAAGAACCGTTTTCTTTTCAAGAAGTGGCAGTGTTTATTATGTTCAACTAAGAAAGAAAACTCAGAAAACCGTTTATGATACAGTTTTATAGTTTCTGATGGGGCATATGAAAAGCCTATTTTCTGTAACCTGTGCTCTCTAAATTAGTGCTACTAAAATATAAAATAATAGAGCCTGGCATCCATGGAGAAGTGTTCAACCTAAGATGCAAAGAGGACGATTTGTCGTTTGTGTTGTAGCAGAGAGAAGATAAGAAGTTGCCTGCATCTCAAAGCTAAGCCCTAAGAGTAGCAATCTCTCTGCAAATTAGAAATATTATGACCTCTATGCCCTAGTTGTAAGTAAGAATTAATTTCACTCCTGTGATGTGTTGTGGAAAACCGGATCGCTGTCTCTCTGTAGGAGGCCAGTGACTGCTTGACAAGATTGGCAGCGGGGAAGTTTCCTGGCAATGAATGCCTCACTCTTCAAGAGGATTATTGCATTTTGATTAGGATCAGTTTATTGGCATTAGGGTACGCAAACAATTTGATTCAACCCTTGCAATTGCTGAATGCTGACCTGCAGGCATTTTGGCCCAGAAGGCATCTGAGACTTTAATTTGGCAGGTGGTTCAAAAATCACCGAGTGACCTGTGATCTGAGGCGCAGAGCCCTGCTTATGCATTGCCGAGGTGGCACTGATTCATCATCTCTCCCGGGAAACCTCTGCCGGGCTCACTTCAAGCCTTGCTTCCCCTAAGGGAGTTTTGAGCATTCGTGCTCTTTTAACGAGCTGCATTGGAAGATGCTCTTGTGAAGCAGCGATTCCGCAAGAGCAGAAATACTGTCAAAGCTAATTCATCCTGGAGCTTGTATTAACTGCTCATTACCAGTGTTTGTCATTATGTTTTCTTCAGCTGTTGTTTTGGTGTAAGCAATGTCAAGTGATCTGACAACAGCAGAAAATCACACGGCTTTCAGCGGGTTAGATGCGGTTTTAAGTGTATTTCTAGCAGTTTGCAGTCATCTGCAGACTCGCATCTCTTTGTTTGGGGGGAACCGTTCTGCAAAATGATCCAGATTTCAGCCCAGCGGTGCTACGTGCTGTGGTACCGATGCTGCTGCTCCAGTTGTGTGTTGCTGGTGACTTGCCTGGCCCCAGGCATGGCCAACGTGGGGTCGTGCTGCTCTGCCCTGGGCTCCCAGCAGCACCCTGGCCCTTCACAGTCTGGTGCGGTGATTCGGGTAGGCCCCCTAATATGGTAGGGATGCTCATATTTACCGTGAAGGGGGTGAGACACTGGCACAGGTTGCCCAGAGAGGTAGATGATGGCGGCCCCATCCCTGGAGACATTCAAGGCCAGGCTGGATGGGGTTCTGAGCAACCTGATCTAGTTAAAGGTGTTCCTACTTACGGCAGGGGGGTTGGACTAGATGACCTTTGAAGGTCACTTCCAACCCAACACATTCTATGATTCTGTGACTCCAAAACATGGTGTACACGTCAGTGTTTGTAATACCCACCCTGGACCGACCCCTTTCCCTGAGTTACAGGGGCTCAAAACATGAGCTCCCTCTGGAAAGGGGAAAATCAGCCTCCTTAAATCACTGTGAGGGCTGTAAAAGGGAGTTGCCTTTCCTAACAGTTCTTGATATGGGAAATTTTCCCAACCAAGCGACCCGCTGGGAGATGGAGTAACCTGTGGGAGTGGGCTACCAGCCCTGGGGCTCAGTGACAGGCTGAGCAAGGCTTATCTCCCCATGATGAGGGCTCAGCCCATCCCTGCTTCTCCTTCATGGATTTCACCCTTTACTTCTCGGTAGGTTATAAATGAAATCCAGGCGTTACAGATCCCTTTTACACCCTGCCCAGCGCCGCCTGCCTGTTCCTTGGGACCGGTGAGAGATGCGTGTGTCGGATGCGATCTGCTCGGGTGCCACGCCAATGGCAGGGGAAGGCGGTGACAGTTTTCAGCAAGGGAGGAAGCTCTGCGTGCAAAGGCAGGTACTGGGATTGCGTGGTCATACAGGCTCTAGAGATGGACATGAGTCCATGTGCATTTGCAAACTAACTGCAGGTTTTGTTCAGAGCGAAATGGCCCATAGAAGTGTGGTTTTCACTAGGAGGAGGGAGAGCAGGGAGTGTCAAGAGTTGTGGTTGCATAGGGAAGGACTCACACGTGTAACCAAAACAGTAATTCCCTAATTTAGAAATTTAACCTGGATCCTCCCTTCCAAAGAGAAAAATCATATTTTTTTTTTCTCACAATGGCTGTGAGAATTGCCCTTCCTGCCATACCTTCCCAAAGCAGGAGGGTGATTCTTCTCATAACAATCTTGCTGTTCTGTTTGGGGATGAAGTAACAGCCTTTGCTAATCTAAAAGAAAGTAAGTGGCTCGGGGGCAGGTTTTTTACCCCCAAAGTTCATTCTGCATTGCAAAGAGCTTACAGATCACAAATACGTTCAGCTGTTGTGTCATGTGGAGTCACCTTTTTAACATCGGAGTAAAGTCAGGGCGCTAAACTCTTCGGCAGCTCAGCCCAAACAATTTTGCGGTAGGCTAACTACCATTGCCCCGTCCTCGTGCTCTGTCAACAAGGTTTTTTCTCTGGGTGGCTGTAAGAGAATGAAACAACACATAGCTGTTTATCTCCTGATTATCTAATTATCTTTGATACGAACAGGATTAAAAAATCAGATTATATTTGTTAGAAATTTGATGAATTTTTTCTTTGCAATTAACCACACAAAACATTGAAACATTGAATACAAGAAAAATGAACATATTTTTTGTAAAAAATTTTCCCTTCCAAAAGTCAATGACTTTATTTTCATTGACTTTTCTTTTGGCTTTCATTGTTTTCAAAAAAACCAAACCAAAAAGAGCTACCCCAAACCTCCCTGGTTCTTACCTTTTTCTGCTTTCTTTAAATGATTCCATTATCCAACAAAGAACACTAAGCTGGGTATTAGGTATAAGTTCTAAATAGCAGGAGGATTTGGAGCCAGCAGCAACAGTTGGGTGAAGACTTTCAAAATGCATCAGTCCAAGCAATATAGTCATTTGAGGTAAATTCCATTAATTTAGTTCTTTACCAGAAAATGCCGTTTTTTCTTGGCTTTATCTTCTTGACAGATACCCAGAAACTTATGTTCCTTGATAATTTCTTATTTAATGCCTACCCATACAATATGTTAAAAGAAGCTTTTTTCAAGACATTTATTTGTTCTTCTAAAATATGTATACATTTTTTCTTTACCTTTTTCAAACAGAATTGGTAATGTTAAGGCTTTGATTTTCAAATTGGAATGAATAGCAGCTTATTTAGTAATGATTTTTATTCCAAATTTTACTATGTTGTATACTGGGTTATTGTTAAAATTATTTCTGCATTCCTATTATGTGTGTGAATTTGAAAGACTTTGACAAAAATGAATAGGTGTGTGATTGCTTTAAATATATAATGATAGGATATATACCACATATAATTGCTTCTAAATCCAACTAATTGATTGTGACGATGTTTTTGTAATGTTCTCTTCTAAAAGCATACAATTTACATTTTGGGATATGCTGCAATTTACATTTATAGAACATTATTTTGACCCAGCTTATGCTAATATTGAGTTTCAGAAAAGAAAAGGGAGCAATTCTCCACCCCCGTTTCGAAGCAGAGTTGGTGTGGGCAGGTAAAGTACCCCAGGATGTACTGCAGGAAGATATTTGCCTTGCAGCCTCTGGGTTTCTTTGTCTAGTTTTGAGAGGGTTTGATCAGATGCCCCTGGACTCTTCCCCTGAGACCTACAAAACAAGATAGATTTGTCACAAATGTGAAGAGCGGAGGCAAGGAAACTTGCTAGTTGTGTCATCTGAGAAATCCCCTCCGTTATATGGCTAAAATTAAAATACAAGGAGATGGTGTAGATCACAGCTCGGATTAGGTAGCTGTCACCAGGAAGAGGAAAATTGGGCTCTAGCCCAATTTTGTACTGTTAAAAAAAATACACAGAAGGAATGAAATTATCTCAGTCTCTGATACAATTACCTTAAATACAGTTTGTACAGAGATAACATTTTCATTTGCATCCTGAATACTTGATGCCTGCATACCTAGAAGGTATAATATTTCTACAGAAAATACCCACGTACTCAGGTTTGGCATACAAAAGAATCCCTGCTCCAGGGAGCAAACAGGTCTGGACTAACTGCATGCGTGTGAAGAGATGTAAAGCTTTCTCTAGGAAGGGATGTAAACCACGTATACCAAAACTATTTGGAACCTTTTTCAGTCCAGATTCCTCTGTGCCTGCAATTTCAGCATACCTACAACAATAAGGCATTTGTGTAGCTGCTTTTATAAAAGGACACGATACTTGGTACATTTATTTATGTATTGTGCCTAATAATACTTGACCTAAAACCTGTAGGCTTTCGTATTGACTTTGCATGTAGGCCTGACTGGCAACATCCCTGCTAAGTGCCAGCACTTCGGCATTGCTGGTGTCACGGTGGAAGTTCCTGCTGTCCTTCGTGCTCTTCTGTGGTAACCTGGAGTTGGTTTGGGGGCACAAAACATACTTTCAAAGGAGCTGTAAGATAAGAGATACCTTCTTCAGCTGTTATGCTAAAATAAGCAAATGAAGGCCCTACCTCAGCACTCCTGAAGAATTTAGTTTTCCTGTTCCTTTAGGTAGGAGCACTGTTCTTTTCCCCTCACCACCATGACAATGGTAACCTCCTGTTGGGTTAAATGCTCTGTTACTCTTTCATACTCCAAACCACGACAATATCAGAGATAATCAAAGAAAAAATTGTGTGATTTCATATTGCTTTCACAGAACAATTAAAATACTTTTTCTATTAAAATTGTCTAAATATGACTCATGTACGGATGGAAATGGGTTTTTATAGAATAGAGGTCTGCCAAGCAATTGGTTTGGAAAACGGTGAGTGGAAATCCCTTCTAAAGAGGAAAGGTCATCTTGAGTGCCTATGAACAAATGCTGCCAGATCTTCTTTAAGAACAGTAGGTAACTATCCATCACTTCTGTTTCAAAGGTGCTTGGCATGGCCTTATCCTAGTATTCTCCCTGTGCAAGCAAACATCTAAAAATGCTTCTGCTTATGCTCATTAGCATAAACACCTTCAACAAGACATTGAAAGTGACTTCTACATCTGGTTGCTTTGTAATTTATTAATAAGCACATGCTGTTTAATAAATGATTATTTTTTGTAAAAAGCATTAAGAATTTATGTTTGAGAGATTTTGGTTTTTTTCTTTTTAGAGAAGTGAGAAAATAGTTTGGAGTTTGATTATTTTTTTTCTCTTTGTATCTGCTGTAGGTATCTATATTTTCTATCAAGATACCAGGTAATGCTCAAAAGGAGAAACTGCAAAGGTCAAGGAAAACATCTTTTCAATACAATGAGACAGTGAAATGCTGAACAGGGCACCCAGCCCTGGAAGGTCACCATTGACTGTGAATAATTTAGAGAAGCAAACCCAGTACCCAGTTTTGCTGTATGATTTTGCAATAGGATGATGGCCTTAGCCTGCAACATTCCACTCATCCAGGTTTTTCTGATGGCTGTTACTGGTTTTCTTTTTTTCTTTTTCCATACTGAGATGTGGTTAGTTAGAGCTTATATTTTTACCACTTGGATTTGTGTTTCAAGGTTAGTTCCTTGTGGCTTGATGCTTTGATGAGCTAGTTATAACCTCTCTGTTTCCAGTATGCTTTTACGCATGATATACCTCCTTATGTGCATGGCATACCTAGTAAAGAAATTATAATTATCAAGCTGGCACAGTCTATATATGGCGTGTCAGGGCATCTGGACATTTGCTGAGTATTGATTTTTCTGCACAATGTGAATTAATGGAAAATTCCAGATCCTGAAGTCTGTTCTCTAACCTACTGCTTTGAACAGCATCGCAGAGGGAGTGGTATCAAAACGGGGATCCGAGTGGTTGAGGAGGGAGCTGACCGTGTGAGTGCTTGGTGTATTTGTGCAAGTTGGGACAATTAAAGCTGAGCAAGGAAGGAGAAATGACAGGCAAGTGCAAAACACTCTCTTATCCAACTTGAGGCCAGATGACTTCAGACACCAAAAGGTTCCTCTCCTGTGACAGCTTTCAAACAGCCCTCACAGACTTCAGCTGCCACCACCTGATGCTCTACGTTAGAATTCACTCATCGCTGACCTTTTCTGTCTTTATTTGCAGGGGAAAAAGAGGTCAGAGTGACTAAAATAAAGTCACTATAAGGTCTCAAAAAAGTTAATATTTTGAAGCACGTGTTTTATACTTCTTGATGTGACCTCCAGTTCTAGGCCAACAAAAGTGAAGGTGAGAACAGAAAGTCACGAGCTAATACTGACTCGGAGTGATCCCAAGTTCGGTATTGCCAAGCCTAAATTTGCAAACCATCAGGCTGCGTAAAACTCATGATGTGCTTAGGGAGAACTAAAGGAACAGCCAACCAAACCAGTCAGAAAATGTAATTTAATTTGCCTACTGGTTTTGAGACTCTATTTGAGACTGCATTCACAGCTTTCTGCAACTGTGGAGACTGGAATCTTACTATTTTCTGTTAATGGAAGTCAACATAATAAACCCCCAGAGCTGCAGCATAAGGAGAAAAAAAAATTAGGAGTATTTTAATGAAATTGTGGAAGTTGGCAAAATTGCATGTTGTGGAGATACAGGGCAAAACCCCATTGCTTTTAAATTATTGTGTAGATGCTGACAGAAAGGATTAGCTTTCTGTAGCCCTATTTTAGTGCAGCCGCTGTGGCCATTGGATGAATAAGGTTGTAAATAGGGGTAGTCAATGAAAGAGCAGCAAACAGGCAGTGGCTGCAATGTGACAAACTAGAAATATTAAGCGAATGGAGATCTCAGACAGAATGACTCCTCAAAGGAGCTTGCCTCTCTCCTGCCTCGGAGTGAAAAAACGCGGGACTTTGCTGGATGCAAACATCCTCATCCCCTCTGACATCAGACAACCACAGAAAATCACACCCCTTCCCACAAGCTCTGTATTTACTTTTGCAGGAGGCCCAGAACTTCTTCCTACTGACACTTGAATGAAATGGCTAGTGAGCACTCTACGCAATATCTTAATTGCTCTAATTTCTGCTCTTTTGTACTAAGCGGATTGCTACATACAACACTGAGACTGAAATATGCTGTATCCCTGATGTGTAAGCCACCAAGTCAGCTGGTTGGGAACCTTCTGGAAAAGCAGTGTTTCATCAATAAGAGGTGACTGACTAAAACCAAGTCTTCACGTGTTAATTTCCATTTCTCTTCCTTCCCTTTCTCTAGCAGCTTTTCCCCCTCCCAGCTCCTTCCTACCAGCTTTTCCTTTTCATTTCTCCAGTTACCAGCGCTGCAGTCTCCCCATGCCCATAGCATCTCTCAGTCCAAGTTCTGCTTCTTGCTAGCCTGGCGTCAGGTGTTCAGAGATCTAGGAAGTCAAACCTACTCGGAGACCTAGGAGTTCCTTTGTATGGCTTACATATGACCTCCGTGTCTACCTTTCTTTTCCTTTTTTTTTTACATATATTTAAACTTTTTTTTTAATTTAAAATATTTACAAACTCAGGCTCTCTGCCTTTGCTTTCCCAGTCCTTGGCCCTGCTTCTGCTGGACTTGTAAATACTTTAAATTTAAAGAATTTGAATTTGATTATAATAATAAATTATTATGAGCTTTTTACCTCTCTCAGAATCACTCATCTTGACAGTGCTCCCAGTGTCCTCACATTCAGGCATTGTCTTGAATGTGCATAAGCAAGCTGAGAGGTGAAGGGGTGACTGATCCGTATGCATTTCCTTTTCTGGACTTTTGCTGAGGATTTTTCTTCATATGTAATGCTTTCCCATTTGTACTTCCTCTCACTTTCTTCTTCCTTGGTCTGATTGATGAAAGAGTGCTGGCTCAAAGAGCTCCGCAGTAACAACAGCCTTTGTGTGTGGTGGAAGGGCAAAGAGGTGAGACACTTCCATCCAGGATGGAGGGAGAGAGACGAAAAGAAGGACACACAAGGAAGCATATTCATGGCACGAGCGTTAATAACTGGTGTCTACTAAACATGTAAAGGTTGGTGTTTCTGGCCCAGGAAAACATCTTGATGACAGTTGCCGAGTGAGTCAGTGTGCTTTCTATAGAAATTTAAAGGTACGGCCCAAAACTGCTGCTTGAGGCAAGTGACAGTTGCTAAAGCTCACCATCAGATTCCTGTACTGTTCCTGCCCGAGTCAGAGCCCAGGGTGACTGACTGCTCACACAGACTAGGAAAGCACCAGTTTTTCAAATGTCCAGCTGGTTTCCAGTTCATAGCCTCCTGTTTGCACCTAATTTTGACCATGCTTGTCACATATCACCAACCCCTGAGAACTCCTCAGTCACGATATCCCCAGGGTTCCTGGAGATTTTGTAACTGTTTAATAAACTGTGAGATAATGGAGATTTGAAACACTGGTCAAATGAGTGATTAGAAGTCATTCTGGGAGCTCAGAGAACCGCTTGCTCCGTGAGGAACCGCCTGTGAGGAGCAGCGCTGCTCCCCTCCGCAGCTCCCTCCCCGCTTGCACCGGGGATGGCAGACCTGCGGTGTTGGCAGGCAGCTCCACAGCTGCCGAAAGCAGCGACCCAGAGCTCCACAGCGAATTTGGGCTGAAGTGGGTGCTGTGAGAGTGGGTCGTGATGCTCCCAGGGGTGGTGGAAAGAGCAGCAGTTATGGAGAGAATCGTTTCTTCACTCCACTGTCCTTTAATATCCATAATCTGCTTTGGAAGCTTATTTCTTCTGTATGCTAATAAAAAGGAATTGCATTCCTGAGAAGTGTCAATATCAGCACAATATGCAGACTTTTATGCAGACTTTTATAGTGCAAAAAAAAAAAAGTTCATAGCCTCTTTTACTCTAGTAATCACTGCTGTTAATTAATAAGTCTTTGTTATCTTTAAATTGAAGTAATACTGTAAGCTATTCATTCTTGATGCTTAGCTTTACTAAATTGTCCAGACATTTGACTCAGCACTGACTAACGTAGATGCCAAGTCCATATGCTAATGCGTTCCCCTGCTCTTAGGGGACTGTTAGTTAGCAAGCTGCCCATTTAATGCCGAGCACGTGGGAACTGCTGTGTAGTGTGAACATGCTGGCCCAGCAGACTTGTTTCACTGCCAAAGCGCTTCAGAATCGGATATAATTTTTCAGTGTCACATTCCCTTTCAGGGAACCCTTCTGACATGTACAGGCTTTTGTTTTCTTCTCTCTAAACCCACCGTTAGTTGCTCAGAGCTCCAGGAAGTCCAACTTGCCCTGAGACTTGGGGGTGCTTCACGTGGCTTACGCACTGCCTCCCTTCCCTTCCAGCACTGCCGTAGAAATGGCCATGAAAGCATTTAGTTGCCCCCTTTCCACCTCCTTCCCTTTAGATTCACGATGGCCTCTGAACCTGTATTTCAGAGGATGATACTAGGAGCTGTAGGACTGAAATATGGGTAAAGCAAGATGAAAAAGAAATGAGGAACCCCCCTAATCCTGTAGTTAGGGCAGACAGTGTCGTTTGGCATGCTAACAGTGCGATGCCGTGCGTAGGATACCCTGACATTACTCTACCCTTATAGAATCATAGAATCATAGGGTTGGAAGGGACCTTAGTAGATCATCTAGTCCAACCCCCCTGCCAGAGCAGGGCCACCTTAGAGCAGGTTGCACAGGAACGCGTCCAGGCGGGTTTTGAATGTCTCCAGAGACGGAGACTCCACCACCTCCCTAGGCAGCCTGTGCCAGGGCTCTGCCACTCTCAAGGTAAAGAAGTTCCTCCTCATGTTTAGGTGGAACTTCCTCTGCTCAAGTTTGTGCCCATTACCCCTTGTCCTATCACTGGGCACTACTGAAAAGAGCCTGGCCCCATCCTCCTGACACCCACCCTTCAAGTATTTATAAGTGTTAATTAGGTCCCCCCTCAGACGCCTCTTTTCCAGGCTAAAGAGACCTAATTCCCTTAATCTATCTTCATAGGAGAGGTGCTCCAGTCCCTTAATCATCTTAGTAGCCCTATGCTGCACCCTCTCCAGCAATTCCTTGTCCCTCTATGACCCATAGTTCATGGTGGGGGGTAGCCGAGGAGTTTCGTTCGCCCTGATCAGGTACCAACCTGCACGTACGCCCGTCTCAGGCTGTAAGTGACAGCAGTGCCCTCTGTGTGAGGCTGCCTCTGCTTGAGGTGGTACTTTCTTGCGGTTGTGATAGGTCTGCAATATAAGCAACGTGAATTTTGCCAGTGGAGAAAGTGACTTTTAGGAGGTCAGCTGGAAGAGCTGGAAATAACTGATCAAGCCCTCAACCCCAAAAGTTTGCCTTTGGGTTGGAAACAGAAGCTTCAGTATAAACTCAACATACTGATGTTGTAGTACTGCTGTTGAACTGAAGAAACCCCAAAACTGTCCAGCCTTTCCCACTCCACCAATTTGTCTAACAAAAGATGTTACCTCTACCTTTAAACTTTTGCATTATCCCTTCTAGGAGCTATGCAATTAGAAGTTGTGGGCCAGCTTTACTCAAAGGACTGGTACTTCCTAGCATCACTGGTTCGCTGGCACGATGGACTGGATCCAGTCTGTCATGTTCCTTCAAAGCCCCTCAGGTGGGAGGACAGAAGCAGCTGTATCTCCCACCAAGGTGTCAGAGAAGCTCGGCATACTAGAAAGACCAAATTAATCTATTTTCTAGGCACTTACCTGGGCTCTCTTCCCTCTCGGCACAGCTCACTCTTCAGGCTGCGGTGGGGCAGTTGAAGGGTAAGAGCAGGCTCCCCAGGGGCCTTGGCTAGTGTTGAGTAAATCCAGCTCTAGATCTTTACAAAAAGCGAAGAGTCAACAAATATGAAATAATAAAGTGAAAGGTGAGAACAGGGCATTGGTTGTATTGAATCACACCATTGATCATCACCTTTGCACTCTGTTTTTATGGACAGTATTATTAGTTCAAAATACATAGATGTTCCAATAGCGTTGCACTAAACCAAAGCTTCCCTTACCTTTTGGGGGGCTCTGCCGCGGTGAAGCTGGCAGGAGTTTTCCTTCTCTTCAGAATTCTTACCCAACTTTATTTCCTTCCTCACCTGCTGAGGATGGAACATTTCCCACTGTTGGTGGTGTGCTCTGGTCAGGCAGAATGAGGTCTCTTCAAAGAAAAAAAAGTAAAAAAAAGTGGGCATTTCTTTCTAACCTGGAGGTGTCGGCAACATTTTGAGGCTTGGGCATCAGTGGGGGAGAGAATGGGACTTGGTATTTTAAAACTAAGCAAACTGCATAGTCCTTTCACAGCCCATGGTATCATGGATGATTGCACATTGTGCTCTTAGCAGTTTATTAGTCTGACGTTTCACTTGCTTTCACTTTTTTGAATGGAGGTTTCTCCCTCCCCAACAGGCCAGGGAAGGCCCTGAATCAGGCTGAGTATTACGTATGGTTGGAAACTTTTGGACAGACCTATTTCTTTTGAAAAATGCTTATTCATTGGAATGGAATTGTGCAGGGGATGTTGATTTTGATTTGGTTTTTTTTTTGCACTTCCTTTTTGCTGTAGATTATACTATTATATAACCCTATGTATAATTTTAGTTGGTAGGAAATGAAACGCAGAGAGAAAAAAAGGATGAATTGTCTTGACTTACTGGATTTTTAATGCTGTTTTGTGTGAAATTCCTGTTTTTCAGTCCACTCTGGAATGAAACAATTTTTGCAACATCAGCAGCTTATGCCAGAGACATTTTGAGATCTGCCCAGCACCGTGTGTGCGTTGCTCATCCCCCTCTTTCCAGCTGGCTGTGCTGTGCAACTCTTGCCATGGTCAGTGGTGTCAGCCGTTAGGGATCGTTAGAAATGTTGTTGTAGGTACCAGCCTGGAGAAAAGAACTTCTGCTGAGGACGAGCAGAAAGGATGGCTGACTAACAGAAGGAAAAACGGAGGGGCCTCGCTGGCTGCAGTCCTGGGTTTGGCAAGTCTGAGGGGACAGTTTCAGTAACTTTCTTATTTATTACTTGCGTGGCAGTGTCCTCTGTGGAAAGGAGAGGAGACAAAGCTGAGGACAAAACCAAAGCACATGGTGAGATTCCCTTCCGAGTAATCTTGTAGAAATGAACAGCGGTTCTGGGCATGAGGTGCCATTTTCTGTGTACGGCGAGCAGTAAGCGCCCTGGCTTTTGGTACATTTTCCTGTCTACTTCAGCGTCTTGAGAGACACGATATTGCCCTGAAGTCTGATAACAGGAACAGGCTATGCCGTGGAATTCCATCAAGTTTAATTTATCTGGCCACCATGCATGTCACAGGGCAGGAGTGTCATGCAATTACTCTTTAATTATATGATTAGTTAATAGGGTTTCCTATTAAACACCATGTAACTACGTGGAGATTACCATGTAATTACCTTTAGTAGATCCAAAACTAATTAGCATATAACCTGTATTCTTGCCTTGTGGTTCAGAAGGCTATAATCTTGTAATGATATGGTACTCACTGTGTTGTTAGCCTGCCACTACACGCTAATTTCCATGTAGTTAAACGCACAGTAGTTTCCATACAAGTAGTATTTGTGCCCTCTTACCAGTTGTCCTATAAACTTGCGCCCCTGTTGGCTTTGACAAGGACTTAAACCAATTACCTTTTCAAATTGCCTTTGTGAAACGCTTTTTTTATACCCCTTGCTTGCTGCTACGCTGTAAGCTCAGCTGGATGTGAACTGTAAAAACAATCATGAGATAGGCGACTTGATTAGCCTCATTCATTTGCTTCATGGCACCAAATCTAGTGCAAAATGTACGCGCCCGTGTTACTAATGTTTACTGTTCGTTTGTGGAAGGCAATGAGTTTTGGGTAGTAAATGCTGCAGGTAATGCGCCAGTTCAATAACCATAATAAAATTATGTATACTTTAAAGATAAGCATCCCCATCCAAGTTTTAATGGAGGTAAATTCTTTCTGTGTGTTGTTTCCATTTTAAAATTCAGCTGAAATATTGGTAGGCAAAGCTAGCTTGCTCGATAAACAGAGGCAGCTAGGTTATATCTTCTAGTAGATGAATAAAAATATTTTTTAAATATTGGCTCTATGTTTTTGCATATATAAGAAGAAATAACTGTGTTTATTCTGCAGTGTATTCTTTGCTATTCAGTTTCTATTGAAGGGCTCCATCATACCTCTCAGCTGGGATAAGACAGGAAAAATTACCACTATAAGTATAGTTGGGTGGATTTTTCTGGGTTGGCATTGTTGGTTTTTTTTTCATTTTAATTTTTCCTTTGTTTTACCCACTCCCGTTGCCTTTGCAGTGATTTTCCCTGGCAGAATAGAACTGCAAATCATTTTTCCTTGCCCAAGAATTGAGCAAATCTAAACTGTACATAGCAGTATTTGGTCTGTGTAAGACACGAAATTTCGCATCCTACAGGCTATAAATCTGTGTCACTTTTTACAGGAATGGTGTGAGCTCAACTGTTCCTCCTTCAGCTTTGAGACTCACCCAGTAATTTGCCATTAAAATGAACAGTGTTTTTCAGGGATTGCCTTTTAGCTGCAATAATAATTTCTGAACTGATAATTTTTACTGTGCCTAGTATGTGATTTCAGAAGCTAATGCCAGTTATTAGGATGTCAGTATGTACCTTGTCAGTGGCTTTTTGCAATAGCTCTCCAGCCCATCAGTCTTACTGACTGATGCCTTTATATAAAAACTGTTTGGTCATCAGGCAACAGCAACATTTTCATGAGATCATTTAAAATATTAAAAAGAGGAGGAAAATATTCAAATTAATAATGTGGTGGGTTGTCCTTGCAATTTTTACTTTATGCGTTATTTGCAAGCAGGAGTTTGGATGTAACAACAATAAAACAATGATCCAAATCCCAGAAGTTTTATGTGGATGAATCAGCAGGACTTCCATGACTCTCAACATCATGCAGCGTGAAGCCATTCTTGGATACAGCATAAACAAACTTCTCAAACTCACGGTTTCAAGCGTTACAGTTTTTTTATCAGGATCTCTCTCACCAGAGATCCCTGGACCCCTGCAGGGAGAAGAAAGAGACTGCCATGGCCCGAGGAGCTTACCTAGGAGCCAGACGGGGATTTTCTTGGCTGAAATACAGGCAAGATTGGGCACACTGGGAGCAAAACTTCACATCAGTGATAGACTTTTGCAGGCATCCCCGGGGCCATTCCAGACTGGTGTCAGGCGGGTGCTGGTGGTATCCCGGAAGGAGCTGTCTGCTGGGATGGACATGGCCATGTGTGGTCAGACCTGCAGGGAAGTGGCCTTGTGCGATGTCTGTACACAGGCAACTGGCCTGGGTTTGAGGTATGTGGTTCTCGTGGCCTATCAGTCTCTTGTTACACCCATGCGCATGCTCACATGCTCCTCGGTGGCAATATTTGAAGTCGTGATTAATTACAAACACAGTGATTTGCTGCCTGCAGCGGCGCCTGGGCTCCTGCCATGCTGCTCTATCTTCTGCCCCTCTTCGCATCCTGGTCTAGCCCCTCTCCAGCTGAACTCAGACTCTCACCTGCTTCATGTCTATCTTCCCAAAGTCCGGTCCAAAACCATATGCTCCCCATATGATTTACAGTTTTTCTTGAACCTAGAGTAACCTCAAACATGTAAATCCAGTCTAAAAAATTGCTCTGTTGTTCCCCCCGCTTTGCTCAGAGCATCTGCTAAGCCCAGTGAGAGGAGGACCTTGAAGACACTGGCGTTTTTGGAGTGGTGGGTAAGCCGTGCTAGCAAGGTGGGCTGGTCGTGGTTTGGGTGTGTTTAATTCTCCTACTGACCAAATAGCTTGTGCTCTGCTAGAATTCTGTCACCTGTGGGTGCAATAAACGCACTTCACATTCCTACATTCGGCTGCCTGTGAAAATTTTCAGTGGGAGCAGACCTGGGTGGAGACCCACAGATCGCTGCAGATCTCACTACCCAGTCTCTGTGTCCTCCGCTTTGACAGTGGCATTCTGCTGGGCTTGGGAGTGTAGCATTTTTTTTCCCAGCCAGTTCTGCACTCATCTTCAAATAGTTTAATCTAAACTGTATTTCCCTAGCCTGTTTGTGCTGGGGAATGTCATGTGAGACAGTGTCAAAAGCCTTAATAAGTCAAGATATATGACATGCACTTACTCTTTTCTATCTGCCATGTCTGCTTCTTTGTCAGAGAAGGAAATTACAATAGTTTGACATGACTTGTTCTTGGCAAATCCATTATTGGCTTTTACTCATCTCTCCCTCTCTCTATTTTCTTCTGAGTTCTTTGAAGTAGTTTGTTTATTTGCTCCAATAATTTTCCTGACTACTATAAAAGGGTTTTTGCTCCTGAAACATCTGTTTTTTTAAAAAATAAGTTACATCAGTTAGCTTAATGAAATGCATTATGTCTCCCTGTTAACCGTTTCTGCCGTGTGTCTGTACACTATCTAAGCTACAGAACTCTGCTGCTGCTGCCGTATTTACACAGACTGGTCTGAAATCTTCTAGCCCCTCCATCCACCTCTTTTAAATAAGAGCAAGATATCGCTCTTCTTTCCTTTTCCTGGACCTCATCATTTGCTACCCGTGAGCTCTGAGAGATAACTGCTAATGCTCCTGATACTATTTCACCTTCTTCATCAAGTATCCCATGATGAAATCAGCCTGGCCAGGTGAACTGAAAACACCCAGCTACACTCTAATGTCCTTATTCTAGGGACATCTAGACATCTTTTCCCTCTTCTAGGCAGAGATAATAATCTGTGTGTTGTTGGTACGACTAGTGTTAGCAAACTGACAACAGCGAAATGAATTTGATGCTTTGACCTCTTGCAGATCTTCCGCTGACAGCTTTCTTCCTCTATGAGCAGAAAACCGACTCTTTTCTTGGTCTTCTTTTTACTAATAACCTATTTATAGAAATACATCCTTGTTGCCATGGATGTTTCTTCCTAATTGTATCTCATTCAGTCCTTTTCTGATTTTGCCCTGCCTTTGTTTTATACCCACGCCTCTGTGACCTAGCTTACACCCGTATGCTTCCTTCTTGTGGTGAGGGCAATGAAGAGCTGATGATACAGACAGATGAGGAGATGAGCACCACCTTGTACTTAAGTATTCTGAATATGTAATAAATACATGAAATGCAAAAATATCAAACCACGCAGGAATTCAGATATGCAAGTGGACACAGGTTCAGCAGAGCTGGAGTAGGAGAAAATCTTCCTGAGCTACACGTGATCTTTGTGTTGGAGTGGTTGGTTTCTGCAGCACTTAATGCCCGGCTTTGCTGCATGTTGTTACTTGGGATTGATGATGTGATTTATCATTTCAGAGTAGCCTTAGGAACTGAGATGAGGCAGCAGCACTGGAGAACAGAAAATTCTCTTGCTCTACAGGAAAGCTGCAGGATAAACTTGGAGGCATCTTTTATCTTTCAGCTTGTTTGTCTCGGCCTTCATTTTTCTCTGTCATTTTTCTCTATCTCACATTTCCACTCTTCTGTCCTCATCTATCTTGAGGTGTCAGAAAACTGTGGAAATCCACGTGGAAGCTGGGGAAGCCCAGCATGCCGCAGGCAAAGGTGGCAAATGGCAGGGAGCTCGCAGGTGCTCTTGGCTGCGGTGCCTGTCAGTGGGCTGAGACCCAGCCAGTACCTGCGAGGTTATTGTGGTGGAACTGGGATCACTGGTGAAACTCACGGCCAGAGGGCTGGCGGCTGCCTTAGTGATAAGGGCTGCTGTGAGGTCCTCCTTGACATTTTGCGTGAAATCGGGAGCACAGCAGGACTGCGTGTAATGCCTGAGTCTGGGATGCCCATACTAATCTTAGGGAAGCAAATGAGGAGAGGAGCTTTGGCAATTCACTCCTGACTTTGCTGCTTCTGTTTATTTGAAATCTCTAAAGGTGACAAACCTGTGGACTTTCTCTCACCATTGCAAAAGGGATCAGAGTTCCTTTACCTGTGGATATACTTACGCTCTGATATCTACTTTGAAATAAATGATCTGCAATGGAGCTGGTTTCATCTAGGGTGCCTGATTGAAATCTGGTGTCTGATGAGAAGGCGAATATAGCAATGTCCATCTTCGTTTCCTCTCTGGTCTGTGATGTACTAAATAACTTCAGGCACATATTGTGCAGCTTGTGCTGGCATTGAACCAGGAGCAGCTCTGTGTGTTCGCTAATGAGATCAATGCTGTTGGGGGCAGACACGGTGCTAACTGTCGAGTTTAGTTCGTGATGTTTCGTGCTGTCTGCTTTTGTCTTGTGTGACAGTAGTAAGTTTCTGCAGTACACAAAATCTGGCTGCCTGGAACCCTTGGTGTTTTGGTTTGGGGTTTTTTACATGTTAACTTCTCTCCTTTGGAGAAATCTTGTGATTTGAGTTAAGAAGATACTGGTCCATCATGGGGCGATGAGTATAGACATGGCTGTCTAGCCTCTCAAATGCAGGAGAGGGACAAATCTGTGGGATATACTAAGTTCCAACCTGGGAACTGATGCAGCCTCTTTCTGGGGTAGTAACAGAGATATTAAAAGAACAATGTCCTAAGACCGACAGCGTTTAGTGACATTAAGAATGGGTGGAATTCGCTTTTCAGCAGAATGTGAAACTGTTGGTGGCATTCAAAGATTGATTACTCTAAACTTCCTGTTCTCACAAAAGCTCTGCTACTTTTCCCTGTTCTGAATGGAGATGGTGAGAACATCCTGAAATAGTGATAGCACTTGGGTTTTACTCAGGTCTTCACTAGAGCTGTGAAGTGACCTAATGACCGTGTACTGGTGATGAAGCTGAATCAATCAGAGAATTGTCTAGGTTGGAAGGGACCTTTAAGATCATTGAGTCCAACCAGTAACCTTACACTGACAAAACCACCACAAATAAGGTCTATCTCCTTCCCTACATAAGAGCAGAGCCATTTGGCAACGTCACTCTCAAAGAGATTCACGTGATGACAGGTACGCTGAGGGCAGAATCTGTACTTCCACCTTTGATTAGTTCTGCTCCCGGATCTCAGACTTTCATATGGGACCAGATACCTTGACTTACCTCCTTCTGGTTGGGTTGCTGTGATCTGGATAACATAGCAGTGCTGGGGTTTGAATATTGTTTTTGAATTGTCCCAGAGAAAAAGGAAAAGTTATTCAACATATGTTTTAATTTGGTTTGGTGTTGTTTATTCATTTATACTAACCTTTTTCTAGTCGCTTTTAAAATGTGGATTTTAAGAATACATTTTTTCCATCCATCTCTCTGAATCTCAGTTGTGAGCAAAATACAGTTATCTACCAGCAGCTGTGCATGAAGAACTTTGCTGAGGAGCCAGTTTCCTATTTTCCAGACATTTTCTTGTTTTCCTTCTTTTGCAGTGACTCAGTAGACACAAAATCACCCTGAGCACTATGATCTGTTTAAACTGCATGGTTATTTTGCCACACTTGGAATAAAGAAGCATAAACTGTTTAGAAACTTCTATTACCCATGTTTTAAAATAATTCTCTCCAATAAATCACTTAAAATATTCACCCTGCAGATGTTAAAAATGTAGGTGTCAAAATCATCATCTGCTTGTGCTACTCCATCCAACCCTGTTATGGAAGTATTACTAAATTATGTCATACTTGTTTACAAATCTACATAATTTAATGAATATAAATCTCAGCTTTTGATAAACCTTTCAATTATGAATCTTTTACTTCTCAAATTACTATAGAAATAACTTATGGGAAAAAAAGAAAAAGTGAGTCCTAACAAAGAAAAAAAAAGCCACATAAATCCTAAATATGTAAAATGGCACTTGTACTTTTCAGACCAGAGTTTAGCAAAAATTCAAGAAAGAGATTAAACATACAAATGAATTTCAAGCAGAAAACATTGCTTGAATACAATGGTGAGCAACAGAGCATTATGATAACAGAGCATTATATTAAAAACAGAGCATTATGATTAGCAGAGCATTATATATAAAAGCAAATATTTGTGCTTCTGTATTTGGATCAGAGTCTTAACACCTTCCATGAAAATCATGTCCTTTTTCTTTACCTCTCAGAAAACTAAGAGGTAGTTTAATCTAAGCTAATCTTGTGAACATTCTGTGTAGTGTCAGGGGAGAAGGAGAGACAAGGAGCTATTTCCGTGGCATTTTAAAGCTCCGGTTCGGCAATGAGCTCTCTGTTTATCTGCACCAGACCAATACTTCATCAGGTCCAGACAGCAGGAGCTCCACTGCTCATGTAGAGCTTGGGTAAGGGATGCCATCGGTGAGCGAGGAGGGCTGCGTTCAGGACTGCCGGCCAGGGCAGGTACAGAACGAAACCACACAAAGCTCCTGCAGGACTGGGACGTGAATGTGATCTATGGTGATTACTTTTCTAATATCATCTGTGTCTAGACAGATGAGTATGTTCTTGTTAGCTGATGAGTTGTGTTAATGGCATTGGTAGGAATGTGCCTTCAGACAACCATTTACTTCCTCTGAGAACTGCGTTTATGATGTTCCACGAAGACTGTACACAATTCAATAGATGCTGAAAAGCCTCTGAATGTTTTTCGTAGTCTCGGTGTTTTATTTTAAATAGTGTGTCATTTACAAGACTCCCAAAGACAGATAGCTTTCCCTGCTAGCTTGCAGTCACTCTGCAATTATATGGAACAGACGTTGAAATGATGATGGTGGCGTCTCATGGCTACATTTTGCTGCTGCTATGATCTAATGTATTTCAGCAACAAGCAATTCCCCCTGCATTTTGTATTCATCAGATGTCGACATTAACACACTGTCAATTCTGTCAGCCATACTCAGTTTTTTTCAAACTTGAAAAATGGTTTTTAATCTAGAAAAAGTGACACTGTATCGCTGTAACTGTAAAGGTGGAAGTTACCCAGCGGAAAGGGAGAATGATGCCAGAATGATGCCTTACCATTTAAAACCTTACCCTGAGTGTTAAGATATGTATATTGGCCTTTATGGAGCTAAGCGTGCTGGGCCAAATTTTGCAAGCTGTACGCTTAGCCTGTGTTGTGCCCTGGAAGCATCTGCTTTTGACAGAAACAGCCGGCTGATGTGCACGCTGGCGTTTGTAGCTCCAGTTTCAGTTTAGTTTATTGATAATGGTTTAAAAACACCTGTTGAGGTTCTGTCCATCCTTGATCAGAATAAAAAAGGCTAGAAAAATAAATAAATAAATACACCGGATTTGGCTCACAGACAGCACCACACTAATGCTACTGAAAAATTCTCTGTGAGGTCCCAGCCTTTCCTAATTATGCTGCACTTCCCTGGGGGACACGTGCTTGTTTATTTCGCAGCAGTATCACTTACCCTTAGCGAAGTTCACAGTTCACAGCACAGTCTGTATCTCCTTTTTTTATCTCTGCAGTATAAAAGTCTGTCAGGTTGGTTTTTATAATGGAGTGAAGCATGGAGTTCTGGAAAACAAAGGAAAGGTATTTGTTTGGTTTTCATCCCTGTGGCTGTAAATCAAGAGATGAGAGAAATATGGAAAATGCTGAAATGGTGAGTAAAATAGAGTTTTCTAGGGGTGATTTGGATATTAATACAAGTGGAGGAACCTGAAAAAATATGAACATTTTGCTCTACCTGCCTATTTATTTCTCTCTATATATCTGGTTTACAGTCGGTGATGGCTTCCTATTGCAAAGAAAGTTCTTTTCACTCTTCCTGCTGGTTGAAGACTTCATTTCTTGTACATCTCTAAAAATACACAGGGAGATAAAAAAAAAAAATATCTGCATGCAGCAATTTACCCCCATGCTGGGACTTCCTTTGCATATGCTCAGTGGTTTAAAAGTGCATCAGCAATGGAAATCTGCGCACGCAGCATTTATTACTGACCTGCACTAACTCTTCAGTCACCAGGCAAAACTCCCCACCGGAATTTTTTCCCTCTGCTAGGTTGTACCGCAGCTGCACCTTTGTGCGCTGTACACAGCTGAAGAGTCTTCAAGATCAAAGCCTCACGCCTGAGCACAATCTTGTTCCTGGCATGTCATGCCAGGCCCTTTTCTGCGCGAGCGCTTTGATGCAGCAGCAGTCAGGAAAAATAACAAACCAAGAACAAACCGAGAGAGGAAGGAGGGAATGCAACGTGTTCTCATGTCTCTAGGCTTCTGCATTAAAGCTAAGATGTGCAAACCCTCTGGTTTGGGTAAGTTTCTCTTCATTACTGTTGTTTTCCTTAGTTACTGTTTCCATCGATCGTGCCTGAAGACCTCATTCTCACATTCTTGTGAATACACCAGTGAGAACATAAGGCTGAGAGCAAGGGACTATTTCCAGCTGTTCCCAGTGTAGGAAGAATGGCACACCTGCCGATTCACCCAAACTTGCACCTGACCATCAGCAAACGGAATTGTTCTGCCTGGGAGGTTTGCAAGAGCTGTGAAAGCACTCCTTTCCCTTCTGGAGCTCTGCTTTGCAGTTCTCAGTGACCAATGCTCAGCTCTGAGTCTCTTAAGGGACCCTCATCTTACTCTGTTCTGCCAGAAGAGGCCATGGCACGGGACTGAGAGCAGGCATCGTAGATGAGGCAACTCAGAAGAACCTCGAGGACTTGTAAAAAGATAGCCATGGATTACAAAGAGAAAACTATTGTGTGCACAGAGAAAAAACCCAAACCTGTGTGATTATCACAAAAATTTGGTAATGCCAATACAGGGGAAAAAACAGGGCCACCTTTGAAGTCAATGAGAAAGGAAAGTATGATGCAGGTCGTTTCTGCTTCAGGCAGAGCTTCTGATGGGAGCCAGAAAAATGCTTTCTCCATTTTTCCTCCTGGTAGAATAAGACTGCTAACACCCTGGCTCGCAGTTACCCCGAAATACCACATTCTCACTGACACTATCTTTTCATCTCAAGAGTTGGCAGTTCTGCAGAGGAAGCCTCCTTGGTTTCCTCCCTGTAGAGAGGAGAGGTGAACCATTGCGAGGAGAGGAAGGCTTTTCACTAGAGTAAGGGGATGGTCCTTTAGGTCACTTCTGGCAATCTCTTTGTGCAGCTGCAGCCAAAGCACCTGAGAAGGTACCGCAGTTCAGCCGAGGACTGAATCGCCCAGTTTCACAGTGGTACTGCAACTTCTGCTCCCGGCCCCGGCGGTGACCTGGGGTCTTGCGGGGTGTGTGGTGTGTTGGCAGCCTTTCAGCTGCAGGCCCCCGAACCCCAGGTAACACTGCAGGAGTTTCGTGGCTTTGGCCTGTCAAGCACGTTTTTATCCAACTTCTGCAGGTGAATAGGCATTCATATAAAACCAGAAGAATAATGGCTTGATATTAAGCAGATTTATGATCGCTTTGTGCCTTCAGCCTTTACCTAGGGGAAAGTCCTATTAAATTCAGTAAAAATTTGCATAAGCTGAGATTTTAGGAATGAATAAGAATATGGATTAAAATTGCTTTTCTATGTTTATTTGTGGCAGGACTCTTTATATGCTAGACAGGTTACAAATGCTTAAAGGTGACAGTGAGGAGTTCACTCTACAAAACTAAACACTGGATTACACTTAGAGAGACAAACAATAGGCTGCACAACTAAAACAGCTACTCCACTTCAAAGTTGTCCTCAGTACTTGCTTCTACTGGCCTGTCTGTATGGATCTGCCAGCTGGTAAGCAGTAGGCTGAGATCTAGTAGGAAATACTCTTTTTTTCCCTTGCTTGAATTGATCCTTTCTTTACCTTGTTGGGAATTACTATCAATAGGTGTTTTTCCTGAGTTTGCCTAGGCTCACAGCTGTCCTGCTGTAAATGCATGTTCTTATTGTTTCCTGCAAATCTCTTATTTCTTCAGGTTGCTTGCTATGAGAACTTAAGCTATCTGCTCCTAAGTAGCTGCCTATGAGCACATGTCAGAAGATGCCTATGAGCAGATTTTGCTTTTTATTGGTTTTTGCATAATCCAGAAACCAGTATGTGACTGAGGGTGTTTCTCTAGCACAGTTGCTTACTTCCACTTTTCTACCGTCTTTAATTTTATCGGTAAAAATCTTTTTAATTACTCCTTTGGCAGATTAGCAGAAAAATCCCCTTCTGAGCTACAGATCATGTTACTGGGTGTGGGCGATGCCAAGCTCTACTTTTGCTTTCTTTATATTAATACGGCATTTCCGTTGTCATATCAACAGGAATAAGCGTTGATAACAGATAAATAGAGCATGGGTTAAATTCCACAAGTGCCTTTAATGTTTGTACCTTTACAGATGTTGGCTGTAGTAATTGCACCTAAGCTCCCTGTCTGCTTTCCAGCTTCAATTATTAGCTGATGTCACCTGTCTTGTAATGCTGGAATTCACTAAAATAATATGAAATGGATCCAAGTACCCTGCAACTATTATTCTCTCATCTGATATTTGTCTCCACTTGGACATGCCAGTTCTTCAAACGCTGACCCAACAGCAGGACTTGGTACCTGCATCAGCATTTAGAAAACAAATAAAAAACCCGAAGCAAATAAAACCCCATAATGTGTTGCCATTAGAAGATCTAAACCAGGAAGCTACTACACAAGCTATATTGTCTAGGAGCTGTCTCCATCCTGTGATTTTTAAAGTATTATATTTGTAGTGTCAATCATTAGTAGGTCATTGGAAAAGGTTGGCATCCTTTGAGAGATCACATCAGCCTAGATGGGTACATGCTTCTGACTGGAAACCATGCTAATGAACTGATTCAAGCCAACCAAATCTGTCCATTTCAAACTTTGGGAGACTTCTGAACAAAGATCTAACACCCACTCAATATGGATCATCCTTAAAAGTCTTCATCCTGTGCCATGAAAATTCAGGGGAGTTTTCTCTACTGTCTTTCATGGAAACAGGCTGAAACACGTTATCCTGCCCACAGTGAAGTCAGCATCAAAACTGGCAGACTCTACGTTCATTGCAGGAACATAATTGTCAACAATTTAACATCTGAGAAAGCTGAACAGAGAAAGACCGTGTTCTCTGTTGTTGCAAACAATAAAAAGTAACAAAACAAAATTATTTTTTTCTTAGATTATCAATATAACAAAAAATCATGTTAAAAAGTTTTAATTCAGGAGAAACTCTCACAAATATACTTTGGCTATAGGTTAGAAATATGTACTAGAAACACTTTCTTAAAGGTAATATATATTTGCCCAATATATATTCTCATTATTTTTTTACCAACTTGAATCAGGTGTAACTTGTATAAGTGTGAAATGCTAAAGAAATGAAAAGACGACTGTTTTCCTACAGACAATGATCATAGATGCCACTGAATAGGTAAGACTTGCATGGCTTTTCTTTTTAAACATTTACATTCTGGTTTAAACTCTTTATATTATCAAATAACAATGAACTTGTACTCAATGCAAGAACCGTATATAATAATATAGTAGTCACAGATCCAACAGAGACTTTTCTCAATCTTTTTCAAAACAATCTCCTATTTAAAAGCTTGTATTTCAGTTAAGGTCAAAGAGAAGGTAAAGCCAGACCTCTAATCCAGATTGCTTCTCAGAACAATGCTTTACATATCCATTTTTATTTTTCCATTCTCTTTCTGTTTATAGCAGGCAAGGGAAAGGACAATGTGAAATATTACAGCCTTTGACTAGTAAATATGTGCACATGGTCTGTGTCCAGTCGTGTTTTAATTATAGGAGGGACGCAACAGCCTTGGTGCCAAAATGTTGAATGTAAACATCAGAGCAAGGTTATGTTAACTTGGTTGATCTGAATTGATGAGCTGAATTAATAGTCCAAGCTTCTTTACCTCATATGCATTAGATGTAATGGACAGTGCAAAAAGTGGTGATAAGAAACATCTTTGGCTATAAGGGAATGAGCAAGTCACCACATAACTCAGTAGGGTGGCTGGGAACTCTGCCTTTCTGGAGAATTTTGACCACCTACTTCAGAAGTGACCAGAGTTAAATAAATAGCAGCAAAGGCTACGTGTGAATAATGTCCACTTCCTTAATGAATTGTTTCAGTCCCACTATCAGTCCTGGAATGTGCTAACTGCACAAGCTGTAATAGAAACAAGAGAAACTTTTTTTTTTTTGGTGGTGTGCACAGCTGCCAGACTTATTATCACATCACAGACGTTCCCCACGAGTTGTGTACATCCTGCAAGTTTGTGCTTTCTTATCGCTGAACGCTACAGTCTATATTGCACTACCTATTGCTCAGCTGCTTCCCTTTCATGGAGGCTCATTTGTCACGTGTTTTGGCTTGAGCAAGGATGAGGTTAACGGTCTTCTGGTTGCTGCCTGACTGACTCCTACTTTTTGTAACTTCTCGGTATAATCAGATGTATTTGTTCTTAACGAGTGTCTTAATTATACTTAATCACCCTGCTTAGCTGGGAGAACCACAGGATCCCCATACCATACGTCTTTGATGACTGTTCTCTATAAAAGCCAAACACTGTCAGAAAAGGGTCCCCACTTCCCTTCTTCAGTGATACGATCCCCTTTCTTCTGTCCCATTTCTTCCCAAAGCTGTATATTCTTAAATTTTCCTGAATGTATTTTCCATATGCATTTGGGCTTTGGTCACTTTGGCTTCCTCAGGCATTGTCCTTCCTCTCTCAGCTTCACCTTCTGTCCTTCCCTTCTTTTCCTGATTTACCCTAAGTAATTCAACATCCAGTTCATTAGACACATAGCTGCAAGCTGTGACAATACCGGAATACGAACATATAGGATATATTCACTCCGTTAACATTTTAAATCCAGGTAGGCAAAACGTAGAACACTGTTGCTGTTATTTGTTGATAGGAGCAGTGAGCTGGCCCAACAGGGGTAAAACTTCTCTGGAAATGTTACTGAGACTTTGACCTGAGGTTTTCCTTTTCCCAGTGGATTTAAATACTGCACCGCAATTATGTTGCCACTGAACACAATACTTTGCACAAAAGCCGAAGGAGAAATGTTCCAAGGCAGAATCCAAGTTTCTCCTTCCTGTGCATGTACTTGTTTTATCTATTGATATTTCTCTGAGAGAGCAGCCAGGGGATAAAATGAAGAGCCACTTCCTTCAGTGGTGCAAAGAGCCTGTATTTCAGCAATAGAGGTCCATCTCTTGGCATGCATTACCTAGAGCTTTACTCTTCTGGTCCACTTTGTTTTGCTTTCTATTCTCACAAGCTATCAGGCTCTTTCCTGGAACCAGTGCCTCAAGACCTTTCCCTTCTGGACCCTGCTTCTGCCTTCCCCCACGCTCACTGCATGTCAAACTCTGCCAGTTCCTGTTTTAAGAATGCAATGTTCTTGGGAGCCGACAAAAAGATAATTTGCAGTGTCATTTCATTGATGTACCCAGCTTCCCAAGGGTCGGGGTAACAGCCTGCAACAATGTGGCCTGCAAAAAAAAGCCAGTAAGTTGCTTTTCAAAATCAGTAATGCACAAATAGCAAGTCACGCTCCTCTGCCTTGCTTCTGCTCTGTCTCTAAAACTTTGAGTTCCCATCTGTCAGTATTTTCTGTGGGACATCTTGTGTCTCAGTGTAATCTTCCCTGCCATTTTCTTTGGCAACGTTCACCAGAAGTGTCTTAGGCTGTTAAGGCAACTCAAGGTGGACAAGATCTCCTCTATTTTATTTACACTGAATACTCTTTGAAGAAATCTCTGTATGTCTTTTTTGGTAAGGAAAAACGTATGCAGCAAACAGCAGGTAGCCGTAAGCCTGCTTCAGTCATGTACATGTTTTGCCCGGAGGTCAGATACTAAGCTCAATACAGTTCAATATGATTTGAACGCCTAAACCCATTAGTTTTCTTTTAAAAACCTAACCTTCATTTGCAATATATTTTAACCTTTTAGGCTAATTAATCACCTGCACAAGGGGCTTTTAAAGACATTAATCTGGAAAACATTATTGTGTCCATAGGTCTGGGATTTGGGCGGTGGCATAGTGAGCCTTTGAACCCTGCAATCCATCCCCATCATCCTCGGAAACACGGCCTGAGCAAGGCAGGGTTATGGGAGCAATCCAAGCCCAGAGCTGTGCTTGCGTTTCAGACTCTTGAGGGCACATTGCAAGGACTGCAGGTACATGGCGGTTGTGTGCTTGAACTCTCAGCTCCTGGTTCCCGGCCGTCAGCCGAGGAGCAGTTTGGGTTGGCTGGGTAAGTCCTGCTGGCCCCTTTCCGTGCCAAGGCAGACAGATTAGTTTAAGCCATACTGGTAATGGTTTAACTTTGTAGTGAGATATATTAAAGAGTTTTCATGCATTCATCTTCTGCTTCTCATCACATGGGAACAGCAGGAATTCACTGTCTGGAGCAGCTGTGACATATTTACTTCTTAAACTGCTACAGCTGTTTCCCAAGCAAACTGAGGAGCTTGGCACTGACGCCCCTGTACTTTTCCATTCATACAGCCTTTGAAGAGGAAGGTCAGACTCTCTTAATAAGCCTCCAGCCCTCCGAGGGCTGAAAGACCTCTTTGCCCGTTGGAGAAAAGGCATCCCAGCCTAGGCGAATGGGTTTGCTGTGTGGCTGACCGGCAGGTGTAGTGCGAGGCTCTGGTCTCAGTCCCGGGTCTTAAAGACCAGTGTGCAATCCAGAGTTGCTTCTGGCTTAAGTTACTTGACACTAACTCTTCTTGCCCTGTCACTATGACAAAGATCAAGCAGCTTCTTCGGTAACACCAGCTCTGGAGAGGGTGCAGCATAGGGCTACAAAGATGATTAGGGGACTGGANGGCACAGACTGTGCAAGTGGCAGGAAAATTATGGAGCTGGCCCCCAGAGCAAGTGCAGCCATCGCCGTACCTGATCAATGGCTGCCGTAACCTTGCAGAGGTCTGCTCAGAGCCATGAGTGGGTTTACATCACTAGGATTTGAGTTTTATACCTAGGGTCTGTACTCAGCATAGGAGATTTTGCTGCACAGGGACACCAGTTGCTCCCTGAGAACCCCAGGGGAAAGCACAGGGGGTGAATGTGAAATGGGGCAGCACGACGACAGCCAGACGGGACATCGGTAATATCGGCACAACAGCCCTGTATGCACGACAGAGGAACACTCTAAGGCTGCTACAGCCTTTTCACGAGTGATTGATTCTGCCTCTCACCCCTTCTATCCCAGGAGAGGCAAAACAATCCAGAGGAGACTGAATTGCTGAGCATTTGTCGAAAATAAAAGAGGGAGGCTAATAATTACCTCAAAATCAGCTTAGGAGTAAAATAGCAGTAACCAAATGAGCTGGGGATAGAATCGAGCCCTGTGCCTATAAAGGGACAATATGAAAAGAATAACAGGGGCTTTATACCATCATCATAATCACATTAAATGAGTGCACATTAGCCATCACATTGATGTTAATAAGAAGTGAAATCTTTTTTTTTGTGGATGTAGATTAACTAACAAGTGAATTAGTAATAGTGGAAATACTTTGTTTAAACCAAAGAAAATCAGAAACTGTAGCTCTCTACCACCCTTCCTCACGAAGAAACTCATCTGCAAAGATTTTTCAGGCAGCACGGAGCAAGGCTGCACGCAGGGCAGATCCCAGCATCATCCAGCCCTCTAGCAGCATTCACAGACGGACACAGCAGCCAGCTGCCCATCCAGCTCTCCCAAGGCTTGGCAAGACTTCCAGGGTCAGTGCAATCAAAAAAACCCCATCAAGTTGTTCTGCACAGTCACTTGGGAAGAGCGGCTTACAGTAGCAGGGGACGGCAGAGCTCTGCAAGAGAAGCTACAAGTATTTCAGCCCACAGGGGTGTAAATCTCTCTCTAGTCAGTGGCTGCTCCAACTGCTTTGGGACGGCAGCCAGCTGGATATTGCATAGCTGCACTCCTGTCAGGGCCTGGGTGCTAGGCCTCTTTCCAAAGCCTGGCAATTAAACCAGGAAAAACATTCAGTTGGGGGATAATTTAAAACTTTAACTGCAGTACTAACCAGAACAGGAAATTCCATCGTTTAACAAGATTGGTAATGATTGTTTGCCCTACAACAAAGGGAGAAGCATGGAAGAAAATCTAGCGCTGGGAATAAATCTCTGCCCCCCTGGTGAATCAAGATTCACCTTTGTAGATACTTTACTGGGTAATTTCAACTTAATCGTAAAGAAAGAGGAGCTAAGAAGGGTGACAGAGCACTGGCAGAGGCTGCCCAGAGAGGTTGTGGATTCTCCTTCTCTGGAGACATTCAAAACCCTCCTGGATGTGTTTCTGTCCAACCTGCTCTGGGGGAACCTGCTTTGGCAGGGGGGTGGACTAGATGGTCTCTTCAGATCCCTTCCAACCCCTGCCGTTCTGTGATTCTGTGCAAGAAGGCTCTTCCCTGGTCTCCCACAGAAGTGGTTGCTCATCCGATGAGCGCTTGTGGAGCCTGACTGAGCTCTCCTGCAGGATGCTGATAGCCAGCAGTTGAAGGATGACCGTCCCCTGCTAGTTATTTGACCAAGGAGGTGTGCTGCTTAGAGCAAGGGCAGTCAAGGAGCGAGAATATACTTGGAAAAGAGTCTCTGTCACAAAATGTCAGCCTGCAGATGCAGTCGAGATGGGCTGTGCTCGCCGAAGTGAAAAGCTCCGGAGAGACTGCCAGTGGCTATTGTTCATCTCTGACAGGGTTTCAGTGCAATGTTTCAGCACATCGGTAAACTTCAGGATGTTGATGAATCTGTCCATTAATTTTTTGTGGTTTCTTTTGGCATGTGAAGAAGCATGGAGTAATTGCAAAGTGTCTGTATGTATATAGACCAAGAAAGACCTGTTGAACTTTGCTTTGAACATTGCTTTGCTACATATTAGTACTAGCATCCCCATTGCAGGAGAAACTGAAGTCCAGGTCTTCCCAGGATGTATCCTTACTTTTAAACTCTTTGCCCTAATGAATGTTTAAGTGTTTTATCCAGACTATTTAATTCAATCTCCTCTAGAAGCGGGAAGTGGTGGTGCCAAACAGCCAGGGAAGACTGAGAAGGAAAGAGGTCGTGTAGGTAGTAGCAATGTCATAATGTAGCTGGAAGCTACTCCTGCTTTCTCAGTATAATGGGTTGTTTTCATCTGCTTTTTGTTGCTTCTTCAGTTTACTGTTTGGGCAGAGCTTGATATGAAGAGTGTGTGGTGGAAGGAAGAGGGAGAAGCAAGGGAGAACCC
The DNA here is from genome assembly GCA_013400135.1 of Rhinoptilus africanus. Lineage (NCBI taxonomy): Eukaryota > Metazoa > Chordata > Aves > Charadriiformes > Glareolidae > Rhinoptilus > Rhinoptilus africanus. Next base: position 273,055 of record VXBO01010038.1, read on the forward strand.
TTGCCCTTGCCCTTGCCCTTGCCCTGGCTGCTCCTCCTGAATTGCTGACGGCTCACCTGAGCTCAGCCGGGCTGTGAAGTGCCAGGGGCCTGACACACTCCACCTGGTTTTATGCTCTGTTTTGGAAGACGGGAGTGATGTGACATGGACTCTGATGTCTAAAAGAGGATGTAACTGTGAATTTTTATGGCAGCCTAGAAAGTGGCAGCACAGCCCAGGAGCCCTCCTGTGCCAGCCTTTGTGCTGGTGCTTCTTGCTGGAAAGCTTAGACTGGTGCCTGGTCTGTCAGAGGAGGTCTGCAAACCCTGTTCTTAAGCACCTATTTCTTTCTATAAAACATGAAACTGTGGGCTAAGGACCAGGACTCACTAGGCAGCAGGAAGCTTAAAATGTTGAACCTAATTCACCTTTAGGAATTAAGCCCCTATTTATTTCCTCTATACAGTACTGTTTGCAATCTGGCAAGTGCAATTAAATCATGTCTCAGTCTCTATAGATAATTAATGCTTTTCGTTTGCTTAAATCCCTTTACAAGGGCTTGCCTGTTTGTGAACTCGTCAATAAGGCTGGCAGGGTGACTGCTGTATGTTTCTAATCCTTTAACCATTTGTTTACAAACAACAGTTCGGTGTCTATGCTGTGCAAATTAGTCAATAAGAGGAGAATGTAACAAAAGGCAAATGAAAGAGGATTCAATTTTAACTGTTTATTTTTCAATTTCTAAGAAAATAAACAGAAATTCCCATTTTTCAGGAAATTACATCCCTTAGCATTTGTTACCAATTCCTTAGCATTCCTTCTTGAGAGACTTGCTCTGGGTAGCTGTCAGAGTCCAAGTCAGAAAGATGGGGTGAGACAAAAATACCTCTTCCATACATGGGGATACCTTGAGTGAAAAATACCTCACAAACTTAATTTAAGATCACTAATATGATTTTACTTCTAAAACTCTCAAGTGTACGGATGGTTTTCCTTTGTACACTCTCGTTCATGCACCTCAGTGAGCACGCCCACTTGAACCTAACCCTGTTTTGCAAGGGAAATTGAAGCACAGATTTGAGTTCCTTCTGTGCACAGCACACACCTGCAAATCTATACAAAGTCAGGGCCCTCGCCATCTAACACAGATGCTGGACTACACTGTTTGATATCAGCAGTGTATATATTGTTTTTAAATTCAATTCAGTTCAGTTAAACATCATCTGTGTATGATCACTTCTATCACATCTTACAGGTAACTACCAGTTTATTATTAAAATTAGGTTAAATACACAGGAACATAAAAATAGTCATATCTTGAAGGAAAATAATACTGGAAGACATTGATTTTCACAAATGGCTTGATTTTGGTTGATACCAGTTTTGGGTACCAAGCTTTAATAGATATGAGCAATGACTCTGTGGAAAGATGCCTCAGCATGTTTCAAAAGGTGCAGGTTTTTAAAATACTCAAACAGAAAATAATAACCTATAATATTCTGCAGTGGGACTCTCTAAATGCAGTAAGTGTTGCTACATACTTTTGGGTTATTTTTTCTAGAATGCTGTAGTGTTTTTATAAGATTGTTTAGACAGATGTTCTTCTTTTTTTGTAGAAGAACTATTTGCTCTTCTGAGGCTCAGAGATATTCCTTCTGATGTTGAACTGACATCTGGTCTCTCTGTGGCAGGATGTCTGCAGGTAGAATTGCAGTGGAAGTACATCTGTTAGATAATTTAAGTACACAAAGTTTTAGACTTGTGGCAGACAACAAATTTATAAGCTCACAAATCCTGACTGGTATTAAATGTACATCCTACTGAATGAGAGGATTTAGGGACTTTTCAGATCAGATTTTTCTCTGAGATGTTTCTGCGGAATCTTGAAAGTACAAGGACAGATTAATCTGATCATTAATATGACACTTAGTTCTTGAGCATCTGAACCATTATACAACTATTTTTCTATGAGACTCAAGTCACAGACAAGTTGGAGATCTCCTGAGACAGAGGGAGCACTATCGGAGACACTGAGACTGAGTTGCCTGGTTGTGAGACTGCTCGCTCCATGGATGGTCCGTGAGTCTGTAGGGATGGATGAGCATGGGAGAGGTCACAACAGTGCTTGTCCTCACTGCCCTGTCCCACTAGGATGACGCAGTGGGATAACCGGCTAGACTTTCATCAGCTCAGAGAACACTTTTGTATTCCAATCAGTCAGTAGTAACAAGTACTAAGCTGGTTATCTTTGGTATCTACTGACCATTGAAATGTTCTAATTTTTTCAGATATTTAAAGTTTTACACTACTGAACTTGCCTCTTTCCAAAATGCAGAGCTCTCATACTTCTGTCCAGGATTTCCACAAGGAAAACATTTAGGTGCATGCACTATTCCACACACGTGCCATAAATCCAACTTCTGGATATGTCAGGCTCTCTGTGCATACATTTGAAGTCAACTTGGTCATGTTCAGTTCTTACCTGCTCCAGCCAGGATACCAGACATCCAGAAAAGTAGCCAAAGTCCACCTCTTACATCCAGACATGTCCAGAGTAACTCAGACACACAGCAGCCAGGCAAAGAATTAGGGGCTCATCCCGTGAAAGAAGCAATGTTGTTTCCTCATGCTTTTTGAGCCCCTTCACAAGGACTGCCTGCAGTCAGAGATGAGAAATAATGCCGTGTTTTTCTGCACAGATTGACGCTGTTATCCTTCCACAGCAAACAGGGCTACTCTATCCCACATTCCAGCAAAAGAAGGAATACCCTTAACCGGTGTGGAAGGGCTGGCTGCTCTCTGCTCTCAGCCCTCTGGGTCCTGCACTCCGGTTCCAGCCAGGTCAGGGGTGAAGCTGCCTCAGTCCCCATCAGATGGTTATTTGCGTAAAGCGTGAGGTCTGTTCCAACCATTCATCCTTCCCTTTGGCAGCGATGGGTTTCTGTTCAAGTTGTGTCATTTTAGGAGCAAGTCAAAGAGATGGGAATGAAACTTAGCTGCCAGTAGAAAAGGAGAGAAGAAACACAGCCTTGAATTATCCAATGTGTAATGGCAAAGCTGTCAGAAAAATAAGGTACGTGTCTGTCGTAACCCAAGAATCTGCCCAGATCTGGTGCAAGAACAGGATGTTTGATAAACAGCTCTCTGTTTACAGTTGTGCCGTCCCAGCCAAATTAAACCTTTTAGCTATGTGTGCTGCCGGGACTACCTTCAACGGGGTAGCTCCCTGGAGAATTCCTGTGCTTACTGGGTTTACTGGTGTTTGCAATTCTAAATTTGAATTTACAACTGGGTAGCTGGCTGTCTTCCTATTTCAAAACACTGAATGCTAATTAAATATGAAACTACTCACTAATGAGTTCTGTATTCGCTGGATGATTTTCACTGTGTTACCTCATTATTTCAAGTCATATAATTGTCCTCTAATAGGAATTCTTACACTGAGTCTTATTTCCTTCATGTGAATTTTCCATAGGTGCACCATTTTCAGGCACTACTTCAGATATCAGACATTTAAAATGAAATAGTGCTATTTAAAGCCAGTGCTTCTCAAGGACAGCAAATCCTTTTTTTGAATCATCCCTAGTCAATCAGCTAAAACCATAAAATTTGTCCTAATCTAATATTGGCTCCAAAGAGTTAAAGACATTCCTCTGTGGCAATGCCACTGAGACAAATTAGATATTCCAAGCAGAACCAGATTCATTGTGTAGTTTGCACATGTGAGACAGAATTATTCACAGAGTTTTTATCAAGAAAAGATTCTGAGCTGGTCAGAAAATAGTATGTATTGGGCTAAATTGTGCAATTCTCATTCATGCTTGTGAACATTTGCACAAATAGACCCATTGACTTCCCAATAAAAGTGTTTCATTGTGATCATTCCTATTACAGTGATCATTATGTGATTTGAAATCATAAAGCACCACAGCCTCATTGACTTCAGTGACACTACTTGGTCCACCAACATGAGTAAGGACTGCAATGTAGTTAAGAGGATCTTAATAACAAAACCTCTGTTACCAACCTAAATATAACCCCTACTACAGCCCTGCCATGGAATAATCACGAAACTGCATGGGCACAAGCTCTCCCATCCCCGTACACACACACACACACATCCCCCTCCAGTTTTTCTTTTGGAACAAAACCAGCTGTAACTAGAGGCTGAGTTTTACAAACTGAAAGGAGCTTGTAGCGAAAAGAACAAAAGTGCTAGTGTGCAGAAGCCACCCTGCAAAGAATGTTGGCAGGAGAGGAAGCCACTGCTGTAACCTTAAACTATCATTTGTTGATGTTGATGTATTTCTAATAAGTGGGGAAATGAGAACACAAGAAAAAGGGAGATGAAGAACTTGAGACCTTTTGGAGCCTAGGCTTTTCACATTTGTATGTAGCCTGGCAAGGCAGAAGGAACTCTTTATTGAGTGATAATAGCATACAGTGCGCAATTTACTCTTACGCTTAACGTGAATGGGAAGCTCCATAATCTGCAGGCTTTTCATTTTACAGAAGTGAAACCAGTAAAGAAAAAATGCTTTGTTGCTCAAGTCCAAAGTGCAGACAGATACGGGACTGTGGCTCTGGTTTCAGAGTGAGCTGATGCTTCTTCACTGAGTGAGCTATTTAGCTATCAGATAAAGTGGTGTGATCTGGAGCACAGCAGTGCATTACTTCAGTGTGAAAACACTATGAAGCTTGGTCTTTCCATGCACAATAAGAAGGAGTCTCAGTTAAAAGAAAATGCCATTTTACTAGCAGTGCTGCTGCCTAGGGAGCTGCAGAGCCTCTTGTATGGATTAGTCTATAGTCCTGGGCTGAGGGGTTATCTTTGTTTGCTAAAGAAAAAAATTTCTTAGGCCTCTTCTGCTGTGTGAAGCAAACAAACGAGTGTCCATAAGCAGTCACTTTCTACCCAAGGATCTCTAAGCACCTCAGAAATATGCAGTGCCCTTAGGTCCATTTGACAAACAAATCGTGACTGACAGAAGTGGCAAAGCCATGACCAGCAACCACATTTGCTGGCTCACTCACTCTTACACCAGAACATACTGGTAAAAGTAGTTTCCTGTGTCAATTTTACAGCAGCCTCATGATTTTGAATGGCTGAGGTGGAAATCACAGCTGCAGTGAAGTCAACAGCAATTTTGTCCCTCACTGCAGTGTCCCAGTTAAGTAGCAGATATTGTATTAAAAATATTGCACAGCCATCAACCCTGTATGAATTATCAGCAGCTGTCAGATTTTATACTGAAAGATAAAGACTTATAAAAGGCATGGTATCTTTTTAAGTTATAATGCTATAAGGATGAAAAATTCAGTCCATTCCAAGGGTTAAACCCAAGCTTCTTCTCCAAAGTTTCTATGGCAACTAGATGCAATCTATAGTGATATTGTAGTTAATGAAATGTTTCTTCCAGACCAACAGGGCAACATGTAGCATTCAGTAATGAGGGATGTCTTTGGGGAAAGAACAGTGGCATCAAAGCTGCCTTCTAGCAAACTATATTGCCTAAAAGCCTGGGGTAAATTGTGTCCTGAAGTCCAAATTCCCTTCTGTTTATTCACAGTGCTTCCTTCATGTCTGCTCTGATGATGAGAAACATTGGTAATAAGAACATTACCTGAAAAGGAAGAGAGTAAGGAAAGAAAATGTGTTTGATCACTTCCTTAATCGAATCATAAAAAGAAAAAAAAAAAGCTTGTAAAAAACATTTTTGTGTGTGTGTTTTGAAAGAGGTTTACTTTTTATTATAAATGGAATAGCTAAATGTTGACATTCTATGTCAGCATATTATATCATATCTGTATGTGCAGGAGTGTGAACCGTGTGGATACAGATTAAGTCTCTATGTCCTCATCTTGACTTCTCAGAAGCTGAAATCTATGTTAGCCTCAATCCAAAACCCAAGCTGCACATTTTTCAGCCTAGACTCATCCCATCAGATAAAAGATGTGAAAACTGGTAATGTGTATCGGAGAGATGGAGGCAGCAACTCAGACACAACGCTCTGCACCTGAGCAGCGACACAAACTCCCCTGGTGTCCTTTGGTCCCTCATGGCAGGGGCTGACTGTGCTGCCAAGACCCTCTGCTCCTGGGATGCCATTCCTTCCCTGTGCACGGAGGCAGAGCTCTTCCCCTGATGATGAGGGAAGAGAGAGGGGTCGGGTCGGGGCTTAGGAGCCGTCTGGTGGCCCTCTGCTCTGCGTGAGAAGGCGCCGTCCCTCCTCGGCTCTGGGACAAGGCTTTGCAGGCTGCTTAGGCACTTGCGAAGCTGTAGCTTTGTCCTCACAGGCCCTCCAAACCTGCAAGAAATTTCACAAATAGGTAAGTAAATATGACCAGAGATACCTGGCTTTGGGTGTCCGGGTTTAAGATGGTGGTTGTTGAATTTCTATACATACTTTTCCTACACACAGGCCTCAAAGAACCATATTAATAGCACTCTATCTGGACCTAATGGATGCTTCCCAAACTGCCTCCCTTCAGTGCCACGTGAATGCAAGTGTCAGAGCATGACAGAAGGTAAGAACATGCTGTTTCCCTAGTCAAAAGAAAGAGAAACCTAAAAAACATGCCCCAAAGACAGAGATTTAATTTAATAGGATGAAAACTAGTTGTTCTATATGAATGTGGTGTATTTATGTTGTTCATGATATAGCTGCTATGCTGTAGTAGTACTGTTGTTGTAGCTGTGATGGACTAAGGACTTAAAGAAAGCAAACAGGGCCTCCAACGCAGAATCCCTTCTTCAGGCCTTGAAAAATAGGTTATATGCTAAAATGCTGGTCTGCTTCTTCCCGTGCTGTAAATGGATCTAGTAAGAATAAGCATACTTTTTCTTTTCACTCACCTGGCCTTGCTTAAGACACATGTGCAGGAAAAAGGGAATGAAACAGGTTACACGCAACACAAATTCTGACCCTGGAGAGAGAAATGGGTGGCTTCTTTCACAGGAGAGTTTCAGAAAAATACTGAGTAAGTTCTTCAGAATGTGGCCTTAGGGCTGTAAAGTGAGGAGCAGGCTCATGCCCGGCACTCGCACGCTGGCCGAGGGGCCACGGGACGCGGTGCCATGGTTTCTTAGACACAAGGCAGATGCTTCATTAGGCTTTTTTTTTTTTTCCCCCAAAGCACTGCTGAACAGTGAGAAGGCTACATTCTTTTAGCTGGATCTGTCAAGAATCTCCAGCTTTGTAGGCGTGACTCCATGTGGCATTAGATGCTTTTGTTTAGACATCTGCATTTGAAGACTTTTAGCAAATCTAGTTTTAAATGCATAAAATGTAAAAAAACCTCAAACCCTCGCGGCTGTACCCCTGCCTCAGTACCATTAAAATACAGTGGAAAAGTCTAAACTCTTCACTAGTGGTGTGCTGGATAAAAAGCACTGTTCCCTTAGGCAAAATTACCAAATTTTTTTTTTTACTTTCTGGTTCTTGCAGTGTCATTTACAGCCACAGGAAATAAAGAGCAAGGTACCTTAAAATGGCCTTGTAAACTTTATACAGCCACTTAAAATGAAGCACAGTAGTAACTTATTTCCAAAAGGTGGAACTTTGTAAAAATTTTTGTCTCTCAGTGAAGAGACAAAATTTTTGTCTCTCTCCTTAGCCAGGTTACATTAAAATGCATAAAGCCTGTTCTCCAAAAGGCCTCGTGCCCTCTGTCTCTGCTCCTGTTGCTCTGGGGTTCTCTTTTCTCCCCTCATACCAAATACATTCATGGTTAAAGCATTGTTAGCTAAAGCAGTGTTATGTCCAGAAACTTTATCTTCATGGCCAGGGATGATATTTGCCATTGTTTTAGCAGCTGCATAAAAAAAGTCTTACAGTATTAAACAGAAGCACTCTGTTTTCAGCTTTTTCCTTATTTTGGAAATTCTGTGGATCACTAAAATAAAAACAAAACTGTGCAGGCAGTAATTTATATGCCTGAGAGGAGGATTTGTTGTTAAAAAATGCATTATGTTAGCAATAACAGTATTCACTTGAGTTACATGATATGCAGTGGGAAGAGTTTAACACTTCTAAAACCATATTTTTACAGCCTTCGGTTGTGTCAAATACAACATCTCACTACAGATCCTTTGTTATTATCTGTCTGAGGTTCAGAGTAGTATTTCAGTTTGAGATTTCACCTCTGCAAAAAACAAAACAATCAACACAGCCCATCAGGATCACAATAAAATCCTCTGTCCTCAAAATTCAATGTACAGTTCACAGCAAATCAGAGCATTTTAGTAGGACAGATAGTGATTTTGGTGTAAGGGTATTGCACGTGTCAGCATGGCAGCTGCTGTGCTATGAGAAGATCAGTGTGCATAGAGCTGAGGCACAAATAAAGCTGGCCTGGAACCACATGAAGTTTGCTATGGCCAAGGAAATGAGGTTCTTCTGCAAAAGTCAGTCAACTTTGAGTTGAGTATGCATTTTGCATTTGTTCTGATTTCATGCAAGCTTCATTAGACACCTAGCCCATAAATACACTTTCTTTTTCAGAACAGTCTCAGAATAATTAATGTGTATGAGCACTGATCAGTTATCTGAGGAATTGTGTATTGCAACAACAGAGAAGATTTTATTTGAGATGGATTATGACTTTTCCTTGCAAAGCGTTAGGAAACTGAAGATACTGAATATGCACATCCAGAATAGCTCAGGCTATGGACTGTGGCTGCTGAGACTCTGTTCTCTCCTCTGGCCCTGTGTTGGCCCTGGTGCTCATGTGGCTGCACAACAAGTTGTTTCAGAGAAGTGCCGAAAACTGGTCCTATGAGAAGAGTCATTCTTGGCTAGATGAGCTGTCTGGACAAGCAAGGCTAGAAACACACAGCCAGGATCAAGAGGGAAAGGCTTAGGTTGACTTAAGCTGCCCTGGAGGCAGTCTGTGAGGCTGCTTTTGCATCCCAATGACAATATTCCTGAGAGGGGGGTTGGAGGACCAAACCTTTTGGGTGTATATTCAGTGAAGTTTGTTGCTTTCAAGAGGAAGGGACATGGAAAACCATGGTATAAGGAGGCTTCTTCATCTTTGCCCACTAGGTAGATCTAGGTAAGCAGATCTGCACGCTTAGCTTTCACTTGGCCTTGGCTCATGGTAATTTGGCTGGTATAAAGCTCCAAACAATTCCCATGGTGAGTGGAATTAATTCCTTCTTGGATTTCTCCACTGTATAGGTAGAAGGTAGAAAACAGAAAATTCCTTGCTGAATGTTTGCCCTTTTCTGTTCTTCCTGAGTCATTTTTGTACCATACCTAAAGAAAGAGTGGTCTTACGCTACAAAAAACAGCACATGCACAATCCCAGCCCCTTCTACACCGTAACAAAAGGACTGCACGCTGACTGCAGTCTGTGAAGTCCCATATTGCCGTTAGAGGTGACCTGTCCTTGCTCTTTCATTATTGACGCGTTTCCTCACCGCGCTGAAAGATTCTTGGCTCACAGAGTTTTTCAGCACATGACCCTCATCATAGTGAATCAAACACTGTAATGTTACTAAAGCTCATCATTTATCAAACGGGCACAGGACAGAATTCAGATCCGGTGTAAATGGATATATAAAGATTACTGTACGCGTGGTTTTTCTGGGTCACTCTGGTTGTTTTCTGGCAGCATAATGCTTCATATGAGCTGGGCCAATTGTGGCTTGCAGTGCAGCTCTAGCAACATGAGGTATTAGTTTATGCTGTTTTACCACTGTACCTACAAACCCAGTGTACAGCAGCTTTGATGAATATGATTGTATAAATCCTGAGATGTCTATGAAAGCACTGCAAGCACTACAATGAGGAAGGATTTTTCCCAAAATACTGGTGGTGAAGTATATACAGGGAACTAGGTTTGTGTCCTGAGCTTGTTCCCTAAGCCAGAAGAGCTTATGTGAGTTTTACACAGAGAACATGTTTGTCTTTCAGGAAGGACACTGCAGTCTTGGAGGCAGTAGGGCACTTATGAAAACCAAATATAATGATGCTTCTCAGACACAGGACAGATTATCATGATAAAAGACCAATTGAGTAAGGAGGCAAGGATTATTAAAAAAAATACATTGCACTCCGGGAGCAGGTCCCCTCTTCCTCTTTACACACTGCTCAGTCATCTTAGGTATGAAGGTCAAGGCTCTTCAGTATTCTTCTGTCTGGACTCAGTGCCATAGCTAACAGCTTGTTGTTTTATGTGACAAATTCTTTGCTGCCCTAATAAATAAAACTGTCTGCATTAGCTTTGTCTATCAAAAAGACCACGCGCAGATTTATAGAGCTCCTGACTCCGCAGGAAGCTCTAAAGCTTTTTTTATTTTTTTCCACTTTTTATCTGTGTCATGCCCATTAAGTAAAAAAAGTAATAAAAGGAACTTAGATGATGCTGCTTTTCATAATTTAAGAAATCAATTACTTTATTATTACTATGAAACTCTAGGTGTGCGTTCTATTGCTAAGTACTTCTCCTAGAGAGACCATAATGTAATGACCGTCTTAAAACCTGAGGACAAAGAAACGGCCTCATCTTGTCTTCCAGGATTGTTATTTTATATTAACTCCTTTGTTGGAGTCCTTGTTGGACTGGAGTTGGTTTTTTTGTCTAATCTCATTCCAGAGCAGGCCCAAATGGGCAAGTCATTAACTGCGTATATACTGGGTATCCCACTCATCAGATAAAATACCTCTGGCAGGTACATGTGCTCCGGCAGGCCTGATTCTCAGAAAACAAGGCTGCTGGTGCACCAAGTCGCGAGCTGGCATGTACTGTCATGCACCAGAATAAAAAAACCCATGAGACCTAGAGGCCTTTTGTACAGCACTGAGCAAACACGGAGCTGGATGAAAAGCTGGGGAGCGAAGTGACGTGACAGGAGCGATGTTGTTGTTACCGCTATCTCCAGCACTGCTTGTAGATTGTCTCGTTCCTTGCACCAGGTGAAGTGCCTGGAGCGGTACCAAGGGGTTTTTGGGCTGTGGTGGGGTGTGAATTCCCTGCATGAGCAGCAGTACGAGGGCTCCCCACCCCTGCCCTCCCTGCCATCAGCAGGGGGGTTGTGTGCGAAGCAGCAGAGACCCTCCTGGGCAGCTGGCAGTAGGGACCTGGCTGTAAATGAGGCACCCTTCCCTGATTATGCCAAAAGCCATCACCGCCTCAGGGCAGCAAGTGCGCAGCGCCAGGGGTAGCGCAGCAGTGCACTGCCTGCTAGCAGGAGGGACCGCTGCCACCAGTAACCATGGCATCCCTCCCTCTGCTCCAGGACTGGAACCAATTACTGTGACCATCCTGTCATTTTATTGCATGAAACTATACTACTTGGTGTGCACAGGTTTAAACTTTTTTTCTTGAATATTCTTCTACCCACTGGTAATGTCACTAGGTGACCTAATTCCTTCATTCACACATGCTTATTTTTAGTGAATGTCAGATAAAATAAGAGCATCATTGTGCAGGAAAGAACAAATCAACTGCATGAACTTCTTTTCTAGAGGTGAAGAGTCTGTGGGGAAATCAATGTCCATTTTTAATTACAATATCACAATAATATTTGAATTCCGCTAAAATTTTTGTATTTCAAATGCAGGGTAAGAGCTATAGTCTACTCTTAAATGCATCAGATAAATGAACACAAATGTATACAAAGTTACATTTGAAATGTGTAATTTAAGTGTGAAAAAGCTTAAAATGCAGCTCTATTCACTGATAAAATGAGAAAGAAGAGACATTTATTAGTATAATTTGGCAGTTAATTGTCATAAATGTTATTTAAAGATTCTAATAATAATCATGCATATCCAAGTAAATACCTGAAGACTATTTAGCATTCATAAATTTCTTTATGCTAATATATTTATATATTCTAATATAATACATATTACGTATGCATATAAATATACATATATTTCTCCATACACACACCACATACATGCTATATCCATTAACAGAGTCATCTGTTGTAGGTTTGTATCTATTGCAGATTATGCTATAACTAGAAGTCTGCTTTTCTTTCCCCTTCCTGTGTACCAGGTGTAGTAGACAATGGCTTCACTGAAAATGAAAGTTAAAACTTAGAACTTTAAGTCCAAACTTGTGAAAAAATAAAATCCCATTCAGTCATTTTACATGGAAAACAAAAGTTATATATGTGTATGTAATATACATATTTATGGTTACAATATTCATAACGGTAGTACGGTAAGGCTGGACATCTTTTTGAATGGTGGAGAAAAAACTCCAGCAATGTGAAAAGTGAAAGCTGGCCTCAAATGTTCCCTGTATGCACACTTTTTGCTGTAAGAATTTAATCAGTGTAAACATTTTTCATTTTGAAGAGAACAGAAAGAAAAAGGGTCACTAATAATAGGTAATGGAGTAGAAAGATAAATTACTTGAAATCAAATAATGATCAAATTAGCTAATGATTAAAATAGATTTTTTTTTCTATCAGGAATCTAACCATTAGTTCCAGGCAACAGTATTCACTGTGTCAGCTCCAGGTTTCTTATGAGTTCATGCTGCAGCAATCACCATCTAATCAGTGACACACTCAAAAGATTTTCTAGATGTTAAAGGCTACGCTTTGATTTATGAAGAGAACATCCTCTGCACTCCAGGTTAACGGCGTGGCCGGGACCCAGGCTCTGCGAACCTGCTTCCTCCAGTTCACATCCAGGCCTGAAGTCCCTGGCGTTGGTCTGTCAGTCCAGACAGAGCTTTCACTGTCCAAGTGACAACCCTTGATTCCCTTCATTGAGTTTGCTACAAATTTTCCACTGAGACTAGCCACGGGAGTCATCGGGGAGAGCAGATTAGCTGCATTGGGGGTGAAATAGATGCAATTTAAATGGTGAGGTCAATTTACAGATACCTTTTATTTTTGGGGGAATGATATTTTGTGTATTGGATTAGCAGTAGAAAAATATTCTAGTTTACCTAACAGATTTGTGGGGGCCATTATGAAGAATTTCCTGTGCAATACAGCATGGCTCAGGCGAGAAACAAAGTCATGTCTGAAAGAGAGCCATGGGTAAGAATGGTCTAAGAGTACTCATTTCTTAATGCCTGCTTGGACTCAATTAACTATAGCAACTTCTGCTTCGTGTCACTTGCCATCTGCTAGTCCTCAATTAGACCGTCCCCTAGGAACTGAGCTCCATGGCTCTGCCCCAGCTGGGCCGTGCTTAATCCCATGGTTGGTCCTTGAGACTCCCGTGAAAGTGCTCGATGCCGCAGGGGTTGCCCAGCCCAGCTCTTAGTGGCTCTCCAGAGGGACCAAGTGGATGGACCGTGCTCAAAGCGGTTGGCAGGAACCATTCCCGCAGCGAAGGCAGCACCTGTGGCAGGGGCCCCTGGAGCAGAGAGGGTGGGTGTCCACGCACTGCTACGTCCGACGGGAGCTGGGGCAGAACTGCATACTCCATTACACTTCACTGACTTGCCACTCCTAAGGGCTTTACAGAGCAGGTCCTTTTCCACTTTAATGCCAGAGTTTTATCAGCCTAAATCATGGATGTTATCTTAATAGCTTCATCTGCTGCTCAACTGAGTGGAATATGGACGCAGAGAAGAATTGAATCCCTTTGCTTTAGGAGAGAACATCATCTTAGAGCACTGCTAGGAATGTAGTAAAGAAATATTCCTTTGGAAAACATCTCAGTGCCTGTCCAGTCTCAAGAAGTGCCTTTGCAGGTAGAGAGATACTTCTGGAAATTTTGCCATCTGAGGAATGCTGTCCTTCTGGAATTTAGTTGCCTTGGTTATTCAAATGTTGCCTTTCAAAGCCAAACTAGCACTGCAGCAGCCTACCAGAGATTCCTCATGCTGGGATAATTTCTTAAGCAATAATTTGCAGCTAAAATAACCAAGCAAAGTTTAAAGTTATATGCCTGAATTCTAGGAAGAGGCCTAAAGATTTTCTGCTCTTTGGAACAGCAGGATAGTTTATTATTGCCTGCAGCCCCTATGATTAGGATCACATGAACGTGCTCATAGGAAGTAACCGAGGAAGCGACCATTTATGCTGCTGCTGCCCAAAAGTCTAGAGCATATGGTTATTTATTTATCCACTGCAACAATTGCTCTGTAAACAGGCGGTACATTCTTGGAGCGAAACAAGCCAGTATCTCTCAGCAGGGAAGAGGGAGCCCACTTGTGTGTCCCACCCAGCGAAGGAGGCCAGCCATTGTTCGGGGCTGCGCTCTCTGTTATCACACAGGGCATCTCAGCCAGTGCTAAACACAGCCCAGAAAGCCACATTCCTGTGTCAAATGTCATCGTCCTCTGAGTCCAGATGAGAAACTTGAACTGAAGCAGGTGAAACCATCAACAAGGAAGTGTCCTAATTTCATGCTGATGTTTGATATTAAGTAAAAAGTCTGAGAAATTAGAGAAAACGATACTGAAGTAAAATTGTTATTAAAAGGAAATGAATTCCATCAACAGCACTGATTTCAGTAAATAGAAAGGTCATCTTTCTGTCTCTCCCTCCCTCCCAACTGCAGCATGACTCAGAAGAATAAACAATCGAATAGGTTTTGTTAGATGCCTGCATGCAGATTTGCCTGGTTTTTTTATTACTTGAAATTTCATTCAGTTCCCTGTTTGTCCCACAAACAACCAAATAAATTCTTAAAAAATGCAACTGTAAAAGCAATGATTTTTTGCATATGTTTAACAATCAAGTGTCCTGATTTCTGAAGTATTTTTATTACGTGTCCTTGCTTCGATGGAACTGTAGAAATCAAAGACAAAAAAGGGAAGAGAGAAGTGTGAGGAAAAAACATCGTAGATTTGTTCATGGATCTAGAGGTTGAAAGGTGTATACACAGCAGGTGTGCATGTGCTTTAGAGATAACCATACCAGTAGTAATGGTTGTCATAGTCTGAAGTGAAGAGGAATAAAAGGAGAGCTGGACACCACTGAAACTTCACTTAAACCATCAGATTTGGGCTGCCTCTCTCTGCAGGGCAGGCTTCTTTCCAAATGTTTTGTGCCCTCTGGAGTAGGCAGAAAAATCTATTCCTTGTGACCTTTCTGAAAAAAAAAGTGTAAGTAAAGTTTGCAGTATGATATTTGTATGCGGGGATTAGCTCTTGGTTTCTTTGCTTGGTACCTTAGGGTATATTTTTAAAGCACTACACAGAATTTCGGTCTCACTCGTCAGCTTCTATTGACTTTAAACCTCATGAGTCACTTTGACAATATATCCCAGAGGCTTTCTATCTTACATTGGCTTTTATTTAAGTTTCCCTGCTTTTGGGGAGTTATTTCTGAATTTGGGGTTAACTCACAGGGGAAGATGGCTTTCAGCAGAATTTTCTTTGCCTGTGGAGGATGCTTAGAGATGTTCTGCTTTTTTTTCACACAATTATTTTCTCTTCTGTTTTTCATTGTGGAAAAAAGCCATTTTTGATAGTATTGGCAATTTCTTTTGCTTGTTTGGTTTACATGTGCCAGCAATGGCTGCATTACCTCAAAGTCACCATGCATGGTCCCCTTGTGAATCCTATTGTAACTTATGTGAAACTGTGTAAGTATGTACTCAGTAAGACTAGTAGTACTATAATGGCTAAGCACTATAAATAAGAACTAGCAAAGCATTTATAAATTATTTCCTTTGCAGGATGGCTATTTTCTTCTCTCTTAAGAAAAAATTCCCAGCTGATTTTCTGTATCAAATCTTTCAGTGAATCACATGATGTGATAAAGCTTTATGAAAGTGATGCGCTGCTCCATAGCAGCTGAATGCACATCTAATCCTCTGCCTGGTAATCCGTTAAGGTGCCCGGAATGGTGGATTGGACATTATTTGTGGCTCTCACATAGAATTTATGTCAAATAGAGAAATTCACAAGGGTGAGAGAGACATTCTGTCCCTAGAAGGGATTTATCCCGATTAACTTTGTTACTCCTCCAAAATGCTACATAAATAAATAGCGTTAAGAAAATGAGCTCAGTGAGAGGACTGCGTTCTGCTAAATGTGGATGGCAGCTAGAGTTACCCTTAGTTCTTCTCATTGCCTGGTAGCACCAGGTGGGCTAAAAGGCACGGCAAAGAGCCAGTTTCCTCAGTGCTGGAGATATCTCGATTGGTGTTAGCCACCTTTGCCAGGCTGTGCCATCATGTACATCTGGGTATAGCATCAAACAAGTGCTGACAAAAGAGTAAATATTTCCCCTGAAGCGCTTGGCAGAAAATAAACAGCTGGAGCAACTGTCAGTAAATTCTTATTTCCTCAATAGCATTCCAATAACAATGGGAAGAGGAAGGAAAAACCAAACAAACAGTACTTCTGTTATAATTGACACAATAGGCTAGTTTCTCCTCTCGTGACTTTTTGTAGTCATATACAAGGATGCAAATGGTGATAAATGCTACCATTACTGAAGGCAACTGTTCTCCATCTGGGTATTCAGGTGGCAAGATGGTGAAAAGTCAGGCTGAGCATTGTTTTAAAAAACATTTTCTACTTTGCCATGAAATATCAGCTGAGTTTCCTTTTTTCCAATGCCTGTTTCATCTGACTGACAAAAATGTTGCTCCAGGATTGGTAAGCATATTGAAAACATGAGACAATATCAATGAAATTCTTATTACAATTATGCAGAGAAATTTCACTCTCAGCCTTTCCCTAGTGCTTGTAAAGGCCTGGGCCATAACTACGGCATACATGATATTACTGCACATCATCATCTACAGTATATTTTCATTAAAAGAAACATTTTCTCTAGCTTCACGAACCATTTCTCATTTGATTTTGAATCAAATACTTTACTGAACTCTAATTAGGGTAGGTGAACTACAGTACATTTGGCTAGAGAGTTGGTTATCTTGGTAAAGGAAAGTAAGACTTTGTTAGTATTTAACTATATTAGGTAAGCTCATGTTATATACTGTTCCATTTCCATTGTGCTTTCAAATCTGATTGTTTTCCCCTTCAAAACCCTTTCTAAAGCTTTGCATTTTGTTGAGATCAATCTAATGGGCCTGTGGGGCCCCTGAGCACCCTTCTTTCCCCTTCCCTGCTACTTCACGCGTAGCTACTGCATACGCGTGTTTCTGGTTACTTGGTACCATTCAATTTGATAAATTTAGTTCTAATGCTTAGTATGAGACCTGGAATTTTCTGTGCCCCTCCTTTTGAAATTCAGTCAAGGAGACGACCTCGGCCTTCACATGTGGAGATTTGTTTCCTAGTGGAAACAAGTTCCATAGCCTTTTTCCAATCTGTCCCTGCTTAATTTTAGGAACATACCTATATGCTCCTAGTAAATTCCTATACCCCCTAATAGCATATGTTCCTAATATGTTCTTTAATAACTACCTCTTCCTTCTTGTATAATGAGCCTAATTTTATCCTTACCTGCTTTTCAGTTTTATGACTAAAGGGCATTGTTTTCATTTCCTTTGACTATTGAATATGTTGACTTTGTTCTTACACCTCCTGTCCAGTAAGGTGTTTGTTTCTTAGCTGACTGGTGGGGGTTTTTGCCATTCTTTTGTTTTCAGTAGGGTTTTTTGAGACCTTTCCTACAATCTCCTGCCTTAGTGTATCAGTTCCAGATAGGACTGGCACCTTCAACGTAATGACATTCCCACCTTCCTGAAGAAAGAGGTTTTTGAGCCGTTTTGCCTGGCTGACATCACTAGTCCACTCACTTCCTTAAAGTTTGTCCTTTCAAGTCAGGAACTTTCACTATTATGTGTACCGCAGCTCTTGCAGTAATAACAGTGTAGTGTACACATCCATGGCAGCTTTGAATTAGGTTATTCACACGCTGCTCTAATTGTATCAGGTTTGCTCAGGCTAACTTACTCTGTTTCTTCGGAGGGTTTTCCTTCACCTCCTACTAGTGCCCAAGTTTATTACAGACTGATGAGTTTTTTGTTTGCTCTTCCATTCCATTTAAATGTCATCAGCTTCAGATCATTCAATTCAAGGTTATTTCCTGTGACCAAGTTCTTTTATAAATGTCCTCAGTAGTAAGAAAACCAAGCTTAAAATAGAATTCTGTCCAGTTGTTTTAACAACTATTTGATGAAAATATCTGTTGGTTATTGTACCGGAAATAGCTGGCCTCTGAATTATTAGTGGCATTTCTCTCAATCCTTTTGCTTGGAAAGCTAATGTCACTTACAATTTGTCTCCTTCCAAAGCCTCAAGTTTCTCTTTATGTATGTGGAATCTCCTCTAAATAGTTCTTGGTTAGAGGGAGACTGGCTTTGACTGGACCTCATTTTGTCACTTGTTCCTAGGCAATAGTCTCTATTTTGGCTGCTGCTTTTTCTACCATCTGAATAGTTGGCTGAGTTTGCTCTTAAGTATCTTCGTTCCTCCTGTAATGGGAAAGTTACATCATTTGTTCCTGATCCAAAATAAAACAATAGATGGCTATTTCTTTGGTGGACTTTCTGCTCCAGTTTGGTACCCTACCGTTATCCCTTTGTACAGCATCAACCCTAACTCTAGTGAGCTAATTTCCTTTTGTATTCCTTCTAACTAGTAAGAAGTCTTTGCGACACTTCTCTGTATATCTGGTGGAGATGCCAGCTGTTGCAGTGCCTGCTGGTAGTTGAGGAGCAACTGTTACTGACTTGTAGATGAGAGGCACTTCAGGAATGTGCTCTTAGGTATCGCGAACTTAAAGAGTAACAAAGAAAGTCAAGGAGAATTCTCTCAAGGTCACAGAAAAAAACCCACCTTTGTTCCTATGCACCGTTTGCCCACTGACATCCCTTCAATGAAAATCAGATGAAAAATGGGTTTCTTATGAAAGTCATGCTTTATTCATGGAATTTGGTTTGCTATTTATTTATTTATTTAGTATTCTCAAAATTTTTTGCTGAAAGGGTGGAAAATTGGTGCCTGGAAGCAAAATCAGAAAAAATTCAAAGCACAAATTTAGAAGTTTTGCTTGCATATTCATGTAGAATAAATATTCCACATTTTGTCACTGTGTTCAGGATATTTTCTGCCTGAATTCACAGATAGTCTGTGGGTACATTTAAAAAAGGTAGTGATCACCAGCCACTCTGTTTAAATAGATGTCATAATATTAAAAGCAAACTGAGAATATTACCTGTACAACACAAAGATTTATGTTCATATTAATTTTATTTTATTTAAATATCTATGAGAACGGTAGTAATTTTTGTCGCTTTCTGAAACAAGTCCGTAATAAATTGTAGGGCAAATAAATCCACCAGTTAGAGGCTTTCTTAGTAGGATCCATTAAGGGAAAGGGAAGTGGCTTTGTGTATCTGTTGCACTCATGATGTACTTCGACTTGAATCTGAGGCCTCAATTGCTCCACTTAAGTTACAGTTCAACCTTCACCCTAATGCATTTTCATTTCAAAATGAAGTTTTGATTACAGATGTTGATAGAAAAATTCCTTCATTCAGAGTCCATGCGAGTCCAGAGGAGGGGCACAAAGATGATGAGAGGGCTGGAGCACTTCTGTGAAGACCGGCTGAGAGAGTTGGGGTTGTTCAGCCTGGAGAAGAGAAGCCTCCTGGGAGACCTTATAGCAGCCTTCCAGTACCTGAAGGGGCCTACGGGAAAGATGGGAAGAGACCTTTTATCAGGGAGTTTGGTGGTAGGATGACGGCTAACAGTTTTAAACTGAGACAGGGTAGATTTAGATTAGATATTGGGAAGAAATTCTTTACTGTGAGGGTGACAAGGCACTAGAACAGGTTGCCCAGAGAAGTTGTGGCTGCCCCATCTCTGGAAGTGTTCAAGACCAGGCTGGATGGGGCTTTGAGCAGCCTGGTCTGGTGGGAGGTGTCCCTGCCCAGGGCAGGGGGTTGGAACTAGATGATCTTTAAGGTCTGTTCTAACACAAACCATTCTATGATTCTATGAAAATCTAAATCTTCCTAAAACTTAATTTTTGTGCAGTATTCTTCAAAGTTAATACAAGCTATCTGAATGCAGGTTGGGCTTTATTTATGTATCCATGTTTTTGATTCCTTTTTTCTCTCCGTTTCTATGTAGGAAAAGGCAAAATGGAGAGGGAGGAAGAAGGAAAGATACAAACTTGAGAAACCTCTGCTTTGATTGATGATAAAAAGTTCTTTTGAAGGAGTCACTGGTGTTCAACGAGGGTGTAGAGAAGTCTAACCACCGTCATCAATAAAATATTTCAATGTTTTATAGTCTCAAAGAGAGAGCCCCTTTCAGATTTTTTGCCTCTCTCTATTACAAAATCTGCAGCTGGCTCTTCAGTGTGCTTTGCCTAATACATTACATTAATCAGTTCCCTTATTTTTTTGCTAGGCAGCAACCACTCCTTCAAAAACCCCACCTAATTGAGTGCACTATTTTGGGGTGTTTTGTCTTGCAGCTGGGAAGTCAGACTTTTTGCCAGTAATTTGTCGTCTCTGCTTATGAATGAAACAACTTTGTAGCTTCCTCAAGCTGGGTTTTTGGAAGCTATTTGTCAAAGCATTTTTCATAGTTCAAGGCAGAAGCCTCCACTGCGGAAGTAATGAAAAACATTTGGTAACTAGTGGAATTTGTTGATACTAGTTTTTTCTGGTTTTAATCACAGAGGTGGTCTCCTGCTGGGAGTTTCCCCCTTTATATAAATCTTTGGTAGAGAAGACATTTCATATCTCTGTCTTGTAAGGCACTTTGGATTCTCTAGATTCTTTCTGAAGAGTCATTCTTTCTTTCTTCTCCTGTGACTTGCTTCTTTTCTTTTCCTGTGAAAACTATGCATATTCAAGTTCAAATTATTCTCTTTTGGGTTTTTTTTTTTGTCTCCTTCAAGGCCTTAGTTTTCTTGGAATTTTACAATATGTGTGTTATTAAGGTTTAGTTCTTCGCTTTCCCTGCCCTTTCACCTTTATAAGGGCAGTCTTCTGGTAACTTAGAGTTTCACGGTGCTGGAGAGATTGCAAAAATATTGACATGCTCTTTTCTCCATCTGAAAAACTGCCTGAGACAGATTTTTCTCAAACTGTTTCACTTCCAATTTAGTCAAGTCACTAGGCTGCATCAGTAACTCTTCCTCAGTTAAGATTGTTTAAAGCAAATACTATATTTTCCTATTAAAGTGTGTCCCCATTTCCCTCTAGAGAAGCATTGCTACTCGAGATTGCAGGGCTGGCTGCACAGAATTATGAGGTATCAATTTTTCCCTCACCAGCCGTGAATGAGCCTGATCATGGCCTTCAATTTGATTATGAGTGTTCGGATGAAGGTTGCCTGAGAGTGGAGGAAATGTATAAAGCACGGCTATCTCTGTTCACAGACACTGGTGATAGTGGGTCATATAGCCTTTCTCTCTAAAGAATGACCATTTCAAGTCTTTTCTTGGCACTCTGTGCTGCTTTGGCAGATGCCCAGGACTGATGGGCACAGGGTGGGCTGGCGTGCTCCTGCTAGAGGAACAGGGGAGAGCACTTCCACTGCAGGAGGAGTCCGGGGCAAGAGCTTTGCCAAAAAGAACTGAAGACAGGAAGCAGCATGCTAATGCCAGAGCAACAAAATCACCAAATACAGCAGGACAGGATTTGGTGCAAATTGAATGGTTAGGAGTTCAGCAGGCTGAAATCTGAAGGAGGAAAGCTCGTAGCGGCTGCTCTAACCGGAGGACTTATTTTATCTTCCTCTTCTCCTAATGTCTTCCATGTATCTCATTAAAATTTGAATTTTCAAGGGAAATACTGATCTCTTCCCACTTTGAGAGCACAGTGCTTGCTAGAGTGCTGGAGTGACAGAAGGCAGGCAGTTACCTACTGGGTTGCCTTCTATTTGGATCTCTGCTTACCTCCTACCAATAAATAAGGGTCTAAGAGGTTACACTTGTGGTATTTACAGACTTCTGTAGAAATGAAAGACATCTTTTTCCTTAAAAAGTGCGAGTGAATGTAGAGCATTCCCAAAGGTTCTTGACTTTGGTAAAAAGACCCTTTACCCAGGAGACAGTCTAATCTTTTAAACTTCCTTCCCATGAGCCCGTTTTTTAGATAATCCATCTTTGCCTGCTAGCATACTACTCTTGATAATGAGCCTGCCGTCACATCAGGTTAAAATGTATCACTACAATTAATTTCTTTAAAATATATTGTTCAGAGGATAATGAGAACTAAGCCCTATTTTAAAGCTGATCAGGCGGTGCAAGACAAGAATCTAATTCTTTTCATGAAAACCGACACACTTTTACTTCAAAACCAACTACACTTCATTAAAACTGTGATAAAGGCTGGCAAAGTAGAGCTGAAATATTGCAGCTGTGAGTTCTCCAAAGTTAGAGAAGAATTCTTGTATTGTTTCAGTATGATACAATGTGTATGTAATGGATTAACTCTATTTTCAGACATATTTGGACCTGAAGTATTGATTTTCTTCCTTCCTGTTCATATAACTAAAGGAATTTGGAGCCAGGCCAAACAAAGGCACCTTAGGTGGAACTTAGGTGGATTTTAGATGCCTATATCCAACTTTTAGTGCTGAAAACCTCTGCTTCACTTGCCAGCTGATCTTGAAGATACCAGAATTCTTATCTTTTGATCTAAAGCTTTCCAGGCATTTTTTGCACAAGCTCCAAACTGTCTCAGTTCTGTGCTCATATCTAATCAAAATCACAAACTAGAGAGCCGACGCTTTTATTCTCAGGGGCATGAGGCTGTAGGTATTTCTGGAATGCATTTAATATTGCTGACCCCTCTAAAAATAAATTTGTGATAGCCACCACATTCTTTTAAGGCACAAGAAAAAGCATGTGTCATTTCTTCTACAGTAGCCTAGGGCACTAAGGTACCCTAAGAGACCCAGGTTTGGTTTCTTCCCTTCCACCACTTGAGGAAATCAAACGTCGTTCTCAATGCATGGCACATTCTGACTGGGGAAAAAGGGAGAACTGAAGAGGAGCAGAGAAGGGATTAAAAATTTCACTGAGCTAAGGAGGAAGAGCATAGGAGGTGGTAGAACTCTGTGACTAGGAAGTTAAGGTAAACCTCATAGATGGTAGGCAGGTAAATTCTGCTTCCACATGTCTTTTTCAATGTTTAATGTGAAACGCTATTTTACATTATCCAGTAATTTTTTTTGCCAAAAAAAGTAATTCAAGGCAAATAGATTTTTAGTATTATGGTGTTATTTTATTATAGTGTTGTGTTCTGATAGAAAGGTGTTTTGTTGTAGTATTTTTGTTTTGTTTTGTTTTTAAAGTAACTTTAGTGGAAAAAGGTGCAATAAAATCAAACTGATACAGGAAGGGTAAAACAAGCATAGAGTGATGTAGTGCATTTATCATGTGCTTGTAGCTTGCGGCGCTATTTTGCCAGTTAAACTCTTTAGGAAAAGTAATAGTATCAGAAATATGATGATCTCATCTGTATGTCATGGAAATACTTTGTGATTCAGGTGACAGCTGAAACCCACTATCTTTTATACAAATAAGCAGTTCAAATACATTAAAATCCTAGGGATGTCATTTCTATGAATAAACTTAGAATAAAGTTTCTTACTGTTTAAAACATAGAAGTCAAAATTTCTTAGCTAGTAATAATTTCCTGTATGTGAGCAATCACCCTAAGGGATGGTGTTGGCAGCCTGGTAGCGTGTGTGGTTAGAAGCTCTGAGTGGACACTCAGAGATGCCCATAGCATGACATTATGGAAAAAGATGGGTTACTAATAGTTCCATGTGTAATTATGGAGATATTCCTATCAACTTATACAGTGAAACCAACTCGTCACTGCAGGGGGTGGCATTACATCTGGCAAGCGGGATGATGTTATGTAGCTTTTCTTCATCAGAAATGCAGGCAGCGTGGTGATGATGAGGACTTGCTGCTGGATGCCAAAATGGACTGCTGAGAGACATCCATGGGACAGAATTGCAGTGCCACAGGAAAAGACTTTGAAACGTTTATAGGGTTCTCTGTGAAAACAACACAATGATGCACAAACAATTTAATTAAATTTAGAAAAGGGGTTCAGAGCAAAACAAAAAGATTATTATAGTACTTTGTGCACCCGTAGTATTCCCACATCTTGACTATTGCTTTAAGTTTGATGATTTAATCTCTAAATGAATATAGAAGAATTAGAAAAGAAGAACAGAACAGAACAATAAAAACAGTCACATATTTTTGCATAACTTCTGTGTGAATCTAGAGTAGGACAACATCAGGGAGAGGGTAGATGTCCATAACATCATGAATGATATGGAAAAGAAAAGGGAAATAATTAATAAATAAGTCTCACGCTATAAAGGGAAACATGAAGAAATTAGGTTTTCAAACAAACCAGAGGAATTTGTGCAATTGTGCAAGTTCAGTTGTAGAAATGAAGATGTTGTCTAATCCAAAAAAGGGTTGAAATAATCTATGAAAAATGAGGAATCTTCTTAATGTGATCATGTAATCCAACATCTAGTTTAGGAAGTCCTGTTCCTGACCCAGGGAAGGCTCATCAACTTGTTTTTGCGCTGCCTAATATGGATTTCCCAGGTAGCGAGGAGGCTGGCAACATGAAAAAATGTAGTTCCTGAAAGAACTGTGCTAACAATATTCCTGAACATAAAATATTGCACCAAATGGCTTAGAAAAAATTTTGAAAATTAAAATAGAAACCCTCTACAATGTTTCTCCCCAGCCCAATCAAAATTTGTGAAAACTTTCTAAGCCCTAAACTTGAAAAAATGCAGAACTGCCCATTTTCAGAGATGCTATCTGTAGCTAAAGTTACTATGATTGCAAAGCCTGCTGCAATGCTTTAGAAGTGCTGTGAGACAGCCTGCAAGCTAAGTAGCTGTGAGCCTTTTGTAGAAAAAGAGTGAAGAAGTTGTGGGGAGAGGAGCTTCCTTACTGGCTCAGAGTGAGAATTTTGATAACATCTTTTCCACCTAATCTCAAAGCCAGAACGTTTTTTGTACAGTATTGAGAAGAAATGTTGTTTTGCAGAAATAAATGAGTTCCTTAAAATATTTTTTTAGCACTGCAAAACATAGCAGCCATTAGAAATATCACTCCCAATGCTAGGCTGTGTCTGGTTCTTCTGAATACAAGCATTTTCATACAGGTCTAATCAGGATTAGGACACCCTCTGAGGCTGTGAATTTAGTGATTGGTTTGTGAAAGGATATTAAAAATCACTGAAAATATTACTGAATTCTTGCCTGGTCTGTCAGTAGGCAGCATCTGAACAAAAGCATTATTTCCGTTTGTGAATCATGGGTACTATTGATTGTCTTTCCAATAAATGCGTAAAGCTGTAGAAAGAATAATATAACTTGTCCCTGTAAGTCATGTTCTTAGTGAACAAGCTTTTAGAAGTGGAAGTCTTGGTGATTTATATTTACAGCAATCCAGTTTGAATTTCAAGAGGATGTTTGTTAAAATTGAACCGTGACAGAGTCTGGATGGCTTAGCCAGTGCTCAAGGAGTCCCAGGATCTAAAGCTGTTATTATGGTTACTACTAATAATGAATAGAGCTCCTCTACCTCTCTTTCAGTAGATTCTTCCTCGAGGCTGAAAACATGCAACCTCCCTACCTTGAAACAAATTAGAGTTTAGATTATTAGAGCTGGGTGAGAAGAAAAAATATGTATATTAAGTTTGTATCTATTAGTACTGGTAAGAAATTTTCTCTGATTTCGCGAGAGCCCAGTGCTGCAAGCTGATGAGCATTCTTGGTGTATGTTTAAGGAGGATGCCCATAATTTTCTATTAGTCGGTTGGCAGGCTTGAGCCCTTTATGATCTTTTGAACTTTTGATAGTCCCAAGGTGGTATATGCTTAAAAGCGTCAATGCGTGAAACTTACCTGTCTTTCATGAAATTTTAACAATAAAGGAATTATTGAAAAATATGCTGAATCACTGACCTAGCAAGTAACATCTATCTGGGCTCCACTGCATCCAGTAGGAACTTACCTGTTGGCTTCAATGAAATGGGAAATAATTTCAGATGAAATACGAGTCATATCACTATAAAATTCACCTTAATTACTCTGCCTTAACTTTGAAATTGCTTATTTGGAATGACCATTGCACAAATCCATCATCTGGCTCAGCTGGGATTTTTTTCAGCACACTTACATCTATGTATGTAATAATATAATGCAGAAAATCAGCAGAACATTACCCCTGGAAATATTCAAAGGAAGGTTAGACAGGCTCTGATCTAGTTGGAGATGTCCCTGCTCATTGCAGGGGATTGGACTACGTGACCTTTAAAGGTCCCTTCCAACCCAAACCATTCTGTGATTCTAAAGAAGCTGTACCACTGCTCTATCAATGACAGGGGAAAGTGCAATTGTGTATTTGGTAAGCGTAAGGAAGTGGGTGGACTAATATACTTGATAGGACACAGCCAATATTTTGGGTTGACCTGACTATTTCTCTCCCTTCGGCTACAGACACTTTCTTAAGAATGGAGAGGCATGATAACAATGCTGCTTTTAAAAATATTCATGTTGAATTATTCATTGCATTTTAATAGAGAATAATCATATGCAACAGGTGTTTTTCTTCTGGCTTGTTGAATTGCAGTATAACTAGCCTCCAGTTATTGGCCTGAGGGAAAGAAGCAGTAGAACAAATCAACCTTATTTTAAAATAATTACTGCAATCCTACAGTGCCTGTCAGTTGTTATTTTCCTGTTTTATGTCAATGTACAGTACATGTACAAATAGGACTCTGAAACTGGGAGAAAAAATGCAACCTATTAAATAAAATTTGAGAAAATATCTTGCGGATTTAGTAAATATGATTCCAGAAGTAAAGGGCTCATTCCATACGTTGTATTAAGATCCTTTTGAGCAGAGCAATAATGAATTTCCAGCACAATGATAAAAGCAATAAGGATTATTCTAATTTTACTCCAAATAATTGCAATGATATAAGGATGTGTTTGGGGGCCTCAGTTTTTGGCTTTTACCTCAGCATTTAAACAAGATTAATTTAATTTAAGCAGAATTAAGTAAAATTTCAATGGGAATTGAAAGTATGCTTTTCCACTCTGATTCTTTTACATTTGTAAAATACAACGGCAGTTAATAAGACATTAATGTTATACCTAAGTGATAAGTGCTTACCTATTTAATTCGACTGATGCAGCACAACCTTCTGATGGGTTCTGGATATTAATGAAGGGGAAATCCAGCTCATTCCCTCCTCCCACGGCTGATTCTTGTAACACTTATAACACTGCACAAAGCCTTCTGGAAAAGAATCTCTCTGAAATTGGGCCCCTTGAAAATCTACAGAAGACTTCTCATATATAGGCCCTCCACTGGGTGGACCATTTTGGAAGAGGACCTAGTGGTCAAAGACGTGCATGTGAATGTTCACTTCTGGAACTGACGGTTCCCATTAGACCGCTTCTCCCACACACCGCTCCAACTCCAAGTTTCAATCTCTGCCTGATGCCGCTGCAGGAAGATGCCACTTGCTGTGAGGGAGACTGTTATCACTATTTTTGCAGCACACATAGATGCATTTAGCAGGTGTAGTTCTTTGGTGCCCAGGTATGACCCTCACCCACACCTAATGGCAACCACCCGCGACAAGCTTTGCACAATATAGTGTCAGTTCAGTGCAGTGCAGAACCGCTGCAGTGCACTTTAGGTCAGGGAATTAAGAGGCATGGTCTTTTCAGAGGTGATAAATTACTCACGGGAGGCTTAGGACACACACCGCTGAAAAGTTGCTATATTCCTTGTATTTTTTCCAGTCTCTCCCAAGCTAACATTTTAGCAGGACTGAGAGCTGTGGAGTTCAGATCAGCTGCAATGCACCGCAGCAAGACGCTGCCCAAGCCTGCGGCTTTCCTTGAGCTGGTGCAGCGTGAGGTAGAGTTGTTCCCTGTACTGGACTCAGAATATGAAAAATTTATTCCACTGTCCTCAGATCTACCCAGTGGAATGTGAAAACAAACGAAGAAATAGTTTAAGATTAAATTTGGAGTTATTAAACTTAGGTAAACGTGTAGACTGTTAAGAGGACTTTCCTAACCATAAAACCAATATAAATGTTTATGTTATGGTTTATTCTCGTAACCCCAAAGCTGATAATTTTTTAATAATCTATATCTCCATAGTGTTAGAAACCCAAGGCCAATTTACGTGTGCTTCTGCATGAGGCTGGGAAGATTTTGTTTCTACTTTAACAACTAAAGATGCTCTCGGAGCACAGATATGGACATAAATTTTTTATAATTTTCACATGGTCCCCTCACTGAAAATTATCTTCAGAGCACATAGTGCCATTCAGAAATTGAAAGAGGAGATAAAACTGTATTTTCAGATTTGGATAGTAATATGAATAAGAGAAGTTTTGTTGTACGATAGACTAAAAGAAATGCCACTTTGTACCCTAAGTATTGGGTGGCAATAGTACTCATCATAGCTCTTTTCACAATCTGCAGCATTTTCAGTATTGTTTCATAATGTGAGAACTGGATGATACACCAGCATGTAGGCAAATGACAACTAATATAACACACTTTTCTACTTGGTTTTAATTAATGTATTTTGTTATTTGGTACAATCTGCATGTTAATTTTTTTTAAAGAATAAAAGTTATCTGGTTAGCTTTTTACACATAGAACATTAAACCAAGAAATAATGTATTTATTCAGAAATAATAAGAATTATGCATATAAAATGTTAATGAAAGCTGTTGAGTAATTAAATGTAATAATTTTGTACATTCTTCAAATTATTCACTAGTCTTGTATTAGTGAAATACATAGATAATGAAAAGTAGAAAATAGACTTCACAGTTCAACTAAAGATAAAACAGAAGACACTTTAAAGGTTTTCCTTTCTATTCTATTTCTATCCTGTTTCTACCCCTCTCAGTTTCAGAGGGAGGCAGGAAGCCAAGGAGTTTCTGCTGTAATAAAAAGGCACTTCCAATATGTGCATTCCCATTTCTCCCTCTTAGCTCCATGCAAACGTTTATTTCCCTTTTCTTCAGCCAGCAAGGAGGACACATTGTGGGCCTGATTCTCAGCTCAGGGTGACTCTCCGTGCCCATCAGAGAAGTTACTGTGCACTTACTTTGAACTACCTGAATCATCACTACAATCAGAGTCCAACGCCACATCTCTGACAAGAGACGGAGCAGCTGAAGAGGAGCAGGCGTGCAGGGAAGTCCTAACACCCTGCCCTTTTCTTCCTGTTTTCCTCCTTTGGCATCTTCACCACTCCTCCTGAAAGCCAGAGCAACAGGATGCAGAAACTCCAAACTGAGGATTCAACAGAGGAAAACAACTATTTTCCAACAAATTCAAGAAAGGAGCAACTTAGATCTTGATGCCTCATTTCTTATAAATTGCATTAACAAAGTCACACATTTTTTTCCTGTCAAGTAAGATCTGGAGCAATGTTATTAAGGAATTACAGAAGATATTTGAATTATTTTAATGTTATTTTCTCTTGAACCAGATGGCAAGTAGGAAAATTTTATTATCATTTAAAACTTTTTCCTTACGTCTCATATTGCTCTCATGGTGAATGATGAAAAGTTACTCAGATGAAATATCGGCCTAAGTGAAGTTAGTTATGGTGAATCTTCCAGTTGCAGCTCAAGATTTGATAGATCTAGCCTGCGTTTTGATTACACACTTTGAAAGACCTATATCAGTTCTGGGATTCCTTATCTGAGAATGCCTGTGTATGCAAACTAACGTATCTCTTCTGGAGAGATGGTCCTCAACTTGCAGGGCTTTGCCTCTGTTAGAAACAATACAACTGAGGTCCTTTTGGAAATCTGGACCCTAGTGGGATACTTTAAAATGCTCAATAAGTGTAGATATCTAAAAGCTCAGTACTAAGTGCCTGTGTGCATCTTCAGTATATAAACAGTTTTTAAACACCTGAGAGCTGGAAATTCAGCTCAGAGTCGATTTTCAAAATCAAATTTAGGCTCCTGAAGTGATTTGTATGTCTTCATAAGTTTTACTGGGTAGCCATTTCTCAGGGTTTTGATGCATTGCATCTGTCAGTTACCAATTAATTTAATGAATATATCGATACAGAAATTCTTCTAAACTCAAAATATAACCCCCATGATACTGTCTCACAAATACTGGTTCTTATCTCATCTGTACATGGTTTTTATTCTCATCTTTTACGTGGTGGATCTCTAGAAGGAGCAAGGACACAAAATGTACACTTATTCAGCCAGTATCTAATTGTGATGGTACCTTCTAATTGTTCTAAAAATACTAATTAACCATCAGAGTCTAAAAGGTATGTGCACACTATCTTCTCCTTGGATTTTTGGCTTTTTCTTTTTCTTTTGGGTGCTTGAAGCAGCTAGTAACACAGTATGTCTATTCACTAGAAAGGGAGATGCTTGGGAGTGTGTCTGTCACTACTGCTGCTTGCCGTAATTAACAGCATGCTAAGAGCTGTAAGCAACCTGGGAAGCTTGATTGCATCCTGCATCAAGGAAAGGACAGCTCAAAAATTTGTTGATTTTTTTTAATTAAAAAAACCAAAACAACAAAACATGACCAAACGAAGCAGTAACTCTAAACGCAGTCCTGGGCTCTGTGTGTTTGATCAAAAATCCTAAGTTAGCAAAGTAAATAATGAGGGTGATTTGACAAGGAAAGTCATTATAAGAGATAAAATAAATAAAATAAATAAAGTGAATCACTGATAAAATTAATTTACAGATATTTAAACTATGGTTTGATTTGATCACGGTCAGTGCTTCTGGTTCATTATGATTATAGGGTCTGATTTCCCAGCTCTTTACTCCTGATTTATGCTAAAGAATGAGGTATACCACCAGTTTCAGACTTGCTGTTTTAACTTAATGCAAAATTAACCATCAGTCATGGGTGGGATCTCATTACGTCTCTGATTCCCAAAATTAAAAATGTGTTTGAGCAGCAGAGAGGATGGGGTGGGGGGAGAGAGAGTGCAAAGGAGAGGGAAAGCAAGAGCGCGATGTACTGCCCAGATGTCTCTAGTAAGAACTGTCTCGAATGCTGGGAAGCAATACATTACACTGCTGTCCCTACTTCTCTTTTTTATTTGTGAATGTTTGCCAGAGATTATTATCATGCTATTTCTCATCAGAGCTGGAGTTCTAGTTTGTCAAAGTGTCAGCATAAGGGCTAACACTAGGGCCAATTTGCTGCAATATGGGCAGACGATGAGCCCCCGTCTGCCAGCAAACTTGTTAGAATGAAGACTATGTCAGTAACTAAAAAGGTTTTGTAAAAATTATAGGGCAGTAAGGGACAGATTTTACAGGTACTTAAGCCTTAAATAGTTTAGTGTGTTGTCTACTATTACAGTTTTCAAAAGCATCTGCATGTCCGGCACTGTTACTTTACCGGGAAGCAGGCCTGCAAGCATTTTGATAAAATCACAGCGATTTTTGTTCCTTGTGTTGCTGCACACCTGGCACTGCAAAGTGTATGTGATTTCTCAGCTACAGGGGCTTCAGAGGACAGGAGGTGCCACAGCTCTCAGGAGTCTCCAAACCTCGTCCTTAGAGCCTGCGCTCGCAGCCACAGGGAGAGTTCCATCTGGATTTACGGTAATCCCCCCATTCTGCTTTTCAGTTGTTCTAATCATCGAGGAATTAATCACAAATATTAGAGATTTTCTAATTATGATGTGTATAGCAAATATGAGCATGCATAGTCACTCTTTTAGACATTTAACTCATTTAACAGTAATTGAAAGAAGTGCAGAACGTTGTGCTATATTTCCTGTTCCTCTTGACAGTAACTCTCCATCTATAAACTTTGGCTATTCCTTACCCCAAATCTTAATTATATCTAAGCTTTAAAAAGCTCTCAGACTGTCTGCAATCTTTTATATGTTTAGTGCTATTCACAAACACAGAAACGCAAAGTTCATGGCTCAAACGGAGTAGGGGACAAAAGCGAGGCAGTAGGATGAGGGGGTGAAAATAGGAACGAACGGGCATTCATCATTATGTCACTGGTAGCACATGGCTGTACGGACACCTGCAGTGAGCTGTTTGGCAGTCTAACCCCAAACGAGCCTGACAGAAGGCCGTCACAGAAAGAATCTGCAATGCTTTTTTACAGACGCCAACTCCCTTTTTGCAGTTCTGAATCACAGTATCATTCCCACTTACATCACCTGGCCGTGCAGAATAAAGCTGAGCCGTTTGGGATCGTAGGGCTGCGAAGATGATTAGGGGTTTGGAACATCTCTCTTACGAAGTAAGGCTGAGAGATTTGGGACTTTTCAGTCTGGAAAACAGACGACTGAGGTGGGATCTTATCAACACTTATAAGTACTTAAAGGGTGGGTGTCAGGAGGATGGGGCCAGGCTTTTTTCGGTAGTGCCCAGTGACAGGACAAGAGGTAACGGGCACAAACTTGAGTATAGGAAGTTCCACCTAAACATGAGGAGGAACTTCTTTCCCTTGAGGGTGGCAGAGCACTGGAACAAGCTGCCCAGGGAGGTGGTGGAGTCTCCGTCTCTGGAGACATTCAAAACCCGCCTGGACGCGTTCCTGTGTAGCCTGCTCTAAGGTGGCCCTGCTCTGGCAGGGGGGTTGGACTAGATGATCTACTAAGGTCCCTTCCAACCCCTATCATCCTATGATTCTGTAATTCTGTGTAGTTCCCAACAGCACCATTAATGCATTAATGGTTTTCTTCTGGAACCAAATCCTCCCCAAAGTAATGAACCTTTGCTGTATGCTCTGGTGACTAAGTAAAATTTTACCTATGCCTATGAATGGATGATTTATATCAGCAAAGATTTTACTATGCACATTTTTTCCTCAAGACATGCGTTTGGTCAGTGGAACTAGAGTAAATGTTTCATAGGATGATAGCAGCAAACCTGAATAGCAAACTGATCGTGGACTTGCTGCCTGGACATCATAGTGGAATACACCCTGGAAACTGGTAAATGGATGACTGGTCACGGCTCTCTGTGAAGCACGATGTCGGTATTCGAGTCCTGGGCCTGAAGTGCTTACGGAGATCAAACACTGCTCCTGGGAAGTCTGTGGGAGTTTTGCCCAGGTAAAAGTTGATGGAATGGTCCCAAAGAGCAGTCATGTGCAGGGGACTTCATGGGTTAAGGTCACTGCTGACTTTCTATGTGAGGAGGATCAAGGACCTTCTGCCAGGAGTGATTTCCCAGGTCTAGTGACTCAGACTCTGGTACTGCTGACAATCCTTGTGGGCAGCCCTGTGATGAAAAATTACAAGCACAGCTTTCAAGGGGTGTAATTTTTGTCATCTAAAGATTTTTTCTTTTAGAAATAAAAGGCAAACCACACATGTTTAAGAGAGTTCCTTTTCCTGCCACTGAAGGGATGTAAACGTGAATTTAGGCAATTTTTTTGTTTGTTTTTCTGTGGTTCTAAAGCCTGTATCAAATCTCTACTGCTACTCATTTTTCTTTTGTTTTAGAAATATCTTAAAACATTCAGTGTTCACTGAATATTTTCTCCAGAACAAAGACTGTTCTGAAGGAGAACATCAAATGCTAAAACGCTGCATGATCCAAAATGGTTAGTTTTAAAAGAAAAGCATTTCCTCCTTTTTGAAAGTTTATGAATTATTATGAGTTCCTTCCTGTATCAGCTCTTTGCTACTACAAGAACTATATTGAATAAACAAAAATTAGAAAAAGAAAAAAGCTACTTATAGAACAAAAGTCCCTGAAGAAAAAAAAAAGGTGATGCAAAATAACAACTAAAATACTGTCTCTACTCATTCTGTTTTTAAAATTGAGCTTTGCTTTCTTCTCTAGGGCTGTGACCAGACTTTTATTGATAAACTGAGGTGTTTCATCCAAGAGTTGAATAATATAGTAGTATACATTGGACCCAGATGTGTATTTTGAGGATTGAATGCTTGCCTACATAATCAAAGCCTCCAAGACAGTTGCATCTTGCACTATGAGTGCTACGTGTAGGTGCTGCTGTCTTGGAACAAGCTGTACTCGTACATGCCATTTATTCCTATTTGTTGTCATTCCCTTTTAAGACGATTCACAAGGCAAAAACGGGNACAGCTTTCAAGGGGTGTAATTTTTGTCATCTAAAGATTTTTTCTTTTAGAAATAAAAGGCAAACCACACATGTTTAAGAGAGTTCCTTTTCCTGCCACTGAAGGGATGTAAACGTGAATTTAGGCAATTTTTTTTTTGTTTTTCTGTGGTTCTAAAGCCTGTATCAAATCTCTACTGCTACTCATTTTTCTTTTGTTTTAGAAATATCTTAAAACATTCAGTGTTCACTGAATATTTTCTCCAGAACAAAGACTGTTCTGAAGGAGAACATCAAATGCTAAAACGCTGCATGATCCAAAATGGTTAGTTTTAAAAGAAAAGCATTTCCTCCTTTTTGAAAGTTTATGAATTATTATGAGTTCCTTCCTGTATCAGCTCTTTGCTACTACAAGAACTATATTGAATAAACAAAAATTAGAAAAAGAAAAAAGCTACTTATAGAACAAAAGTCCCTGAAGAAAAAAAAAAGGTGATGCAAAATAACAACTAAAATACTGTCTCTACTCATTCTGTTTTTAAAATTGAGCTTTGCTTTCTTCTCTAGGGCTGTGACCAGACTTTTATTGATAAACTGAGGTGTTTCATCCAAGAGTTGAATAATATAGTAGTATACATTGGACCCAGATGTGTATTTTGAGGATTGAATGCTTGCCTACATAATCAAAGCCTCCAAGACAGTTGCATCTTGCACTATGAGTGCTACGTGTAGGTGCTGCTGTCTTGGAACAAGCTGTACTCGTACATGCCATTTATTCCTATTTGTTGTCATTCCCTTTTAAGACGATTCACAAGGCAAAAACGGGGCTCGTGTAAGTCTATGTCACTACACAAATTCACTGCTTCACTCTCTATGTTGCAATAGACTGTGAAAGCTTCGGCTTAGTTGGAAAACGCTGTTTACCAGCTTATTTATTAGGGTTTGTCTGTGAAAGGCAGGTCTACTTGAGCATTGTCCAAGGGTTAGAATTTGGCTTTAAATATCCTTCATTTATTTAATAAAAACCTCTGTTGAATAATTCTGACTCTGATTTTACATCTGTGTGAATATGTTTCTGTTATTTTTCAACTTAATAGCTCTTCTAAAACTCTGCTATTTCACTCCTGGTCATTTTGAACTCATACGATTTCATTTTGGAGGAGATGAGATTTTGCAGAACTGTGCTTTGAAAACATGCCATGCAGTTCACCTAATTGCCCCCTTCAGTACAGGGCGCAGCTTCATGTTGTACACTATTCAGTTTACCTGCAGTCAGATGCTAAAAATGACAGTCCTGTTTAATTTGACTCTCTGTCCCATATAAGTCCACCCCATCCCTTATATAAAATCAAGGCTGAAAAGTCAGTTAATTTAATTCACTGGTCTGACCATATTTTAGTTGTTTTTCATCATCTTTTTTTTTTTTTTNTTTAATTTTTTTTTTTTTTTTTTTTTTTTTTTTGTCTTTGGAAGAGTCAGATTTCTGCTCAAGTGGTAAACTGGTCCAACTTGCCCTACGGCCACTGAGTGAATGTAAGCAAAATGAGGGGCAGACCATACAGATTATATACGACACAAAATAGTAGTCTCACTGATTGTTCTTCACTCTCGATATTAGCCATGTGTGGGCCAAACTCCACTGCTCCATGCCACTCAAGCCAGCTGCCTCTACATCACCTGTAGCAGCAGGCTTTGAGCTGCTCTAGTTTTGACCTCTGAATCTTCCCCAGCTGTGCCTGAGTTGCTCCTCTTGACCAAGTCAGCACAGGGGTGATAAAGGACTTTTGTCTCAAGCCTGCATGGTGAAATTGTAATACCAATCTGAATACCAGAATTTACAGCCATTTTTGTGAGACCAGATTGTAAGGTTGCAGCATCACACTACAAGGGGCTGGCCAACACACACGGCAGAGTAGGGTGCTCTCAGCATGACTGTGGTGGGTCACCCTCAGCAGCAAGGGTGTGAGCGTCCTCCTCACCTGGGATCCAAGCTCCTGGCATCCATCCTACCTACAATGGAAGTGGTAAGAGAAAAAAAAACTGTACCAGTTTGCATTTTCTTTTTGTGAAAGACAATGTGTAATATGGGACTGAATACATTCAATTTTTCAAGACCTTTATTTTAACTGAGGAATTTACTCCTATGTAAATATATTGCATTTAAGTAAAATAATGCAAATTATATATAGTCATGTAATTAGAAGAGTTATCTGCCTGAAGGACATTTTAATGATTTTACTGTTAGACTTCTTCCCTAGAATGAAGAAAAATTTATGTGAATAGAATAATCTGAAGTGTCTGGGATATGTATTCTATAAATCTTCTCCATATAAATTCACATATATTTTGGAATGTAAATACAGTTACAGCCTACTTTATACGGGTGGGCATTAGAATCTAATAAAAAAGTATAATAACAAAGTACTGATATGAATAATAGAAACTCTGTTTATGCAGTAGAGTGAATAAGATTTTATATTAAATTAGGTAACTAGGAAATACCATAATTTTTACCGTCACTAGAAAAATACTTGGTGGAAGTCAATGATAGTGGTTGTTTACCATTGTCATTTGTCTGATTATTACCAAAAGAGAGAGTCGACTAGAAATAAAACACAGGAAATATTTTTAAAAGAAAAGAGCAAATCACTGCACAGTTTCTTCATTATCATTCATAGCATGGGATGCATATTAGTCATCATAAATGCTGTGTTGGGGGAGTAGATGCTTTAAAAGCTTTCTTCCTCCTCTGGAAACATCTTGGATGAAGACCGTGGAAGGAAATCCCTAGAGAAGAATAAACTATCATGTTTATAAGAACATCCTATTGACTGACTAATTGGAAGGATACTAAAAAATTCCCAGGGGAAATGATCAAGAGCTCTATAACACTTACAGTCAATACTTCGAGCAATTTTTTTTATAATACCAGAAAAATCCACTTAAATTTAAATACTCTGTATCAAGCTTCCTATTCTGACCATAGTTTCACAATCAACTAGTTACAGTGAAGAAAATGATAAAATTAAGCATGTGGTACAGAAAAAAAAAATCCTGTACTGATAGTGTGTCTGAAATTTCAAAGCTACTTTACTATGTAAATTTGTAAGAGTTTATTTCAGTAGGAAAAGACTCAAGTACTGTTTTTGACAAACAACATGATTGCCTTAGAAGAAAGAAAATTAATGCCTCATAGCTACAATGCCCTGTCTAAAGAGTTGGTTCTCTGCATTTCATTTTCATGCCACCTTCTATTACAATAAAAGTACTGCAAATACAATCAGAGTGATGTCAACTAAGGAAGAGTCTGCAAGCAGAATCTGAGTGGGTTTCTCTCTTTACAGTAGAAAAACATGGGAAAACTCATGAACGTTTCAGGGAAGGGATAGGGAACAAGCAGAGGAGCGGGTCAGTGAATCCAGCATTTTAATTTTCTGGAGGATTCCTGGACCAACTGTTGCCCATCTTTCATTAAGTTCCTGATCTCGCCTCTTGTGTTTCCCCTCTGTCAAATTTCTTTTTCTGTGACGGAGCCAACTTCAAGGAAATTTCAAGATCATCTTCAAAAATGTACTGTGTCAATTGCCAGCTATTTAGAGCTATCTTACGATAAGTACTGCCTAGCCTTTGTTACAAGAAGTTTACCTGATTATAGCACTATCTGCAGCACCAAACCCCTATAACTGTTACTAACTGGAGTGCAATACATCTGAGTCATATCAGTTTATTTGAATGTCCAGAAAATTATTCATATCCTTTTTTTTTTTTTTTCAATTTATGAACTGTCGTTTTGGTGAAAATTAATAACAATGAATTTTTAAAAGATACAATTTTGTCCCATATTTTTCTTAATTTCAAAGTAATCTTTGTAAGACAAGTTACAAGTTTGTTTTCAGTATCTTTACAGTGAAGATACTGTACATACGTATTATGAACTCAAAAGCTTGAAGAGCAAAATTCAGTTTATAAACTCAGTATGCTGTACCTGTCTGCTAGAAAATAAATATAAAAGAATATTCAACTCAGCAATACATTAGACATACCACATATCCTTTGCACTCTTCCCAGGGAAGATATACACAATATGAAAGATTTATATGGATTGGTTTAACATAATATCATGCTTTTCTTGGCGTTATGTTTTTTTGATAGTTTGTGTATATAACATCAGCATAGCCTAGAAGTTTGTTTTCATCTGGAGCTCTGCTACAGCTCTGTCTATCATATCAACAAGGAATTAGCATGGCTCTCTTCAAACACAATACACTTATTCTGAAGGTCTTTCTAGCTCCGACTGTGATTGAACAGCATTCTGCTATAAGTTCCTGTGTTATTTCACTTCATCCTAACATTTCATTCCCTTTGGCAGTTCTTTTTGGCAAATGCAAATGATTCACATGAGGAAGAAGGAGAGGGAAAAGGCACAAAGAGCTGTCCTTTCTCAGTGTCAGGCCTCCTCCCTTCCTACTTCCCAGCTCACAGCCAGAACCCAAAGCATGGTTTGAACAGATGTCAGCCATGGCAAGAGACAGACAAGTCTGACCTGAAGTTTGTGGTCGGACTTATTTTTTCCAGCGACGGTGTGCTATGTTTTTAGCAGCACCATTTTTTCAGATTTCATCGGTTCTGCCAAACTGGAGCATTGTGGATTTTCTTTAGGAGTCCTAGAGCACCAATAACCGGCATTGCCTAGGTGCTGAGGTGTGCCAGAGTGCACCCTGGGCTCCCTTTCTAAGGTAACCAGTGCAGGTAGCGGTGCTCCACATCACACCCAGTTGCACCCCAGTGCTCCCTACAAACAGGGCAACATAACTGGGTGCAGCTCACTTGCAAGCCTGCCAAGTCTTGATAGCTCCTTAAATCCCACCATGCCCTGACACCTTGCACACATTCACCATTCTCAGGTAGGCATTGTAAAAAGCCACTCAGTCCCACCTATTTGTCACCTAGGAGCAACCTAAGCTCAGAAGAGATTCAGACACTCATCAGCACAGAGATGAGGATTCTTCACTGCTCTGGCAAGGGGGCTGCCAGACAGGACTGTATTCTGGTCACGGCACAGCTGCCCTAGCCTGGCTGCTCACAAAGTAAGGAGGAGTTACGCTTTAAGTCCAAAGAAGTATCGACATCTGTGACACTAACCTTTGCAGATGACACTAACCTTTGCAGACAGGGTCCAGGATCCAGAAGAACCACCTGTATCTGCTTTGTCATCCTCTCCCCTTCGTAAGGAGCTAAAACCAGGACATGAGGACCAGCTGAACATCCGGAGAGGAGCTGAGTTGTGGTGAGTATGCATAATGTTTTGGGAGTGGGGAGCAAGTGTTGTGTAGGTGATGAGAGACCGCTCTGCTTAGATTTGGGTCATCTGATAATGATGGGCAAGTTCTAGCTGAAGGCAAAGGTAGGACATAGTGCTCTCTAGAAGAAAGGGAGACTTTCAGAAACAACTCACTCCTTCCCCATCCGTCTGCTCTCCTCTTCTCCTGGATGAAGGGGAAATCTGGATTATTCGTGGATGGAGCCATTCTCTGTGGTGGGGAGAAGTGGTGGTAGGCGTAGCAGGTTGTCTGGCAACTCCACCTGGCAGCAAGCTGTGGTAACCATGGCCAGGTTACCGCTGTGGCTGACTGCTGTGCCAGAAGGTGCTGCTTTCCCAAGGGATGTAGACCTTCCCAGGCACCTGCAGGTGAGTTGTGCACACAACCTTCCTTCCCCCTTCTATGCCAGTCTGGATTAGCTGCCATGGCAGCACATTTAAGTTGTTCTATGCAGCTGCTGAATGCAAACACACCATTCAGATTGGTAAACAATTACCTGGCAGGACTCTGTTATGATTACATGGCACGATCTGGTCATGATCAGGCCCTCTCCACCCAAGCTAGACATCCTCTCAGGCACCTCCCCCTTCTTCTGGCCTTGGATTGAGTCATGGGCTTGTTGAGGCACAAGTTAGCATCCTTTCCCCTGGGGATTATCTACTCGTGGTTCTGGTCGTGTTCTGGCTGCTTCACCTCCTCGTTGCTAGCTCACTAGCAAAACAGTACGGCGCTGCACAGTATCAAATAACTCTAGGATGGAGAAAGGGGTTTCCTGGACACTCACTTGGACAGTAAAACAAGCTGGTGACTGCTGCTTTCTCTCCACGGAAGTGATCCCAGGCAAAGGGACATCAGCAGGGTTATGTGCCAGGTTTGGATAAGGGCCGTGTCTCACCCACTTTTCTCCTAGCTTCCCATGCCACCAGGTCCTTGGTGAAGCACTCCATTAGTACGGCTCCCAGATGTGTATCCTCTGAGAACAAGGAAATTTGGGAAGTGTTGTTGGTAACTCCCTGTGTGGACCCTGATAGACCAGTTAGGGCCATATGACCCATAGCCCAGGGACTGTGTCCTCTGCAAGGCGGGTAGGTAACTCGACATCATGAATGTCTCTGCTGTCAGGAAGGGAGTGCCACACCGTATGTGCTGGAAAAGAGCAGAATATCTGGACAGGAGAAGGGGAACCTGATTAGTAATAGCTGGTCGTGGTAGCTGAGCCATTTGAAAGTGAGAAAACACAGAAGCACCCTTTGCAGGCATCCTATATTGGCTTGTTAACTTGGCTGCAGGTGTGCATTTAAAGCGGTAAAATGTGAAAGTAGGTTCCTCAGTTTTTCTGCAGAGAGGAGCGTTTAACACTGGATTCCCATTGTGCACAGGTATCCTTCATCCCTGTCCAGGCGCTGCAACAGTTAACAAAGACTTCTGTCCCTGGCAGGTCTGGAGCCTGTGTGGTTGGTGCTAGCTTGTCTTGTCTGTGCCTGGCACTCTAAAAAAGTGAGACTGGTTTGGACTATACCTGAAGCCTGATCTAGAGGCAGATGCAGGCCTGCTCTGCTCCTCTGTGTGGTGCAGGTCAGGTAGGGCATGCTGGTGTCGTCGTCCTGCCCCCCCACCCCCAGTTTGCCTAGCCATCTGATGGAGATGGAGGGTGACCCTACAGTGGGCTGGCTGCCCTCACTTCCAGGATGGAGCCTGAAGGACAGCAAAAAATGAGATCTAGATTATTTAGAGCACACTGGGGTGATCACAGGAGATATCCAAGGCAGGGGAGTTTCCCGAACTTGGCATAGTAGAAAAGCTTCTGCTTCTAGATTGCAAAGACCCGTGGGATAGCTCAGGGTGCACCTTCCAAACCACAGGATGGAGATCCTCATGGGCTTTGCCAAGGCCAGGGCACTGAACTGTGTCTGGCAAGTGATATATGCATCTGTGTGCTGTTAACAGAGACACAATGGGCACAGCCAGACTAATCCATTTAATTAAATGCTTTGTATCTATAATTTGTCTGATTTTAGAGCATATTAAATTGAAATTAAACTTCTAATATATTTTTACAGGACCATACTCTGTTTCCTTTATGTCCCATTACAGCTGTGATTAATATATTCAAAAGTATACATTACACTGCCACAATAATGAACAGAGCTAAATGAATATAAATATCTGCAGTGAAATATAATGAAGTCCTGCAGTGCAATGGTAATGTTAGTCATTTTTGCATGAATAAATGAAGGTAGAGTGTGAAATTCCATAACTGTGCTATGAAGCAAAGTCTCCAGCTGGCATGGAGCATCACGTCTTTGCAGGAGTAGTCTGTTGTAAATATCTATTGCTATTAATTTAATGCTTAGTCACAAAATAATAAACCTTTTTAGTTTTCTAGGTGATTCCCTATCTGCACTGTGCTCCATTTCCATTCTTTTCTGGAAATGGAAGCTTGAGATTTGATTTTGGCAGGGTCAATTTTGGATGTAAAAATCAACTGAGAAATCAGCAGAGAAGCACTCGCTCTAGTCTCTTGCAATAAGTGGTTCAGCACTTGTGGCTGATTGCTGAGAATCCTCTGATGCTGAATTTTATTGGCCAGATTAATTGATTTTTTTTTTTCAAGACCAGAGGAGAACAGTATCATTTGGTCTATGGTCCTTCATAGCACAGACCATAACTTTAACTGAATTAGAGCTTATTTTAAAGAAGAATAAAATCTTGTTTGCATAGAAAATTACACATGCTTTGGTAAGCTACTCTAAAGATTAAATATTGTTATATTTAAATATCTGCACCTTGATTCTTTTCCCAGTTATCTAGATTGATAATTTTCACCCACTGTATCTCTTACTTAAGATGGGCAAGTGGCGGAGTTTTTCTTTCAATAGACACAGGATAATAATCCATCCAGAACCCCCTGAATGTGCCATTAAGTCTGCATAAAATATGGATGGAATCTCATGTTGGGAAACTATAGATTGGCTTTTATTTTCAAAGAGACAAAAAAAGTAAGAATATTTTTGGCCAATTCATAATGTCTTTTCTATAAAAAAATTAATTTATTTCTTCAACTGGTTAAATAATTTTAAACTTTCTTCTTTTAAAACATTTTTCAGTTTCCCATTAGAAGTGCTACAGAGAAGGCTTAAGCCTTCATTTTAAAGTGCCTAAATGAAAAAAATGAAGCAATTCTGAAAAATATTTAGCCAATGTTGAAATGAAATATTCTTATATCTTAAAAATTACCCACATTCCTATTGATCTTCTTTCTTTCTTTTAAGATACATTTGCCACCTTGTACTGAAATCTGTAATTTTCTTGGTTCTTCTGAAATACTACTTCACATCAAATGAATAGATTACAGAAATAAAAAAGTCAGCAACCTATAATCATTATTCTCTTGAGTACTAGACTAAGGAGTCCTTTACCATCCAAATCTTCTCCACTGCAAATACACAGAGAGCATAAACAAGTCAGCTCTTATTTTGTTTCTGAAGTACGCTGGAGAAGTAAAAATTACAGTGTAAGACAGGCTTTCCAAACTTCTGTCCAAGCTTGCAACTCTTTTCCAAAGTCCTTCTGATTTAAAATACAAATTCTGAAAGTGTATATAGATTTTCTAGTATTTTCATTACCAAAAGTGAGTTCAGAAGTACTCTAGTAGTACTATTGTATTGATTGATATTCATAAAATTGGAGAATCATGCAGGTTGGAAGGGATCTCCAGACCTTGTTCTGCTGTGTCCTGCTCAAAGCAGTGCCAGCGAGAGCGGATAACTAAGGGCAATCCCCTGCCTGTACAAAGATTACCTTAAACCACTGCACTGGAACTTGTATTCAGATGTTATATACCATGAACCTTGGTCCTTTTTCCAAGTCACCTCTTGCTAGGTGAGCGAGTGACAGCTAAAAAAAGAATGGTTTAGGTCTCTTGACCTTCCAGATGCGATCTGCACATCATTCTGACAGATCCCCAGTGCATCTTAAAATGGCAGAAAGTAACTCCGGTGCATTTCTAAATGTGCTATTAAGGATACCTTTGGCATGAAGGAATCCTGAGATACCCCAAAGGCAGCTTCGTGTCTCTCCTTGCTGTCCCTGCCACAGGGACTTGTCAAGATTAGTTTGGGGATGGAAGAATAAACCAGGAGTATTATTCACTCCATGATTGGTGGCTGGTTGCAAGATCTGTAGTTTTTCTGCTTTTATGGAAAAACTATATTTTTATGCTTTTTTTGTGTTGCTTTGACCTCAGGTAGCTTCTGGAAGAAAGGCAAGACATTGCTTGCTGTCTTCCAAGGAGTGCCTGGAACAAGGCCAGTGAGTCTCCTTAGCCTAGTCATTTGCACACCTTTAGATGCTCTTTAATCTGGGTTTAGTAGACTGAAGAATGCAGCCTAACAAATACTGCTGTGATGGTAGGTCACGGACAGAGACCTACTGCCAGGCTATGGGGGCTGCAAGAAAAAAAATAATTGTTTGAACGTAAAAATACAAAGTTGCCTGCATCTCAGGTCAAGTGCTCTCAAAAGCAGCCACTGAGCATTTTGTACTGCCTGCAGGTTTTAAGCATTCTTGGATAAAAACTGTAAGTAGCAGCGAAAAAGGCCACATTTCTACATCATGGCTGAAAAGTCCTCCTACGAAAGGAATAGGCACATTCTTCTAGGAATCTGGAGACAGTAGAAAATGTTTCTTACTGTTTCTCTTGCTGATTATCAGGAGGAGATAGTAAATTCCTTGGCTTACCACTTTTTGATAATTAAAAGGACACTGTCCTACTTAGAGTTCAAATAAGGTTTTAGTTAAGTGTTTTGCTCTTTTCTGTTAGTGTACTTTGTGCTGCCGCCTTCAGCAGGTTATGCTTGAGCCAGTTTTTTTTTTCTTTTTTGAGACATTCGCTGTTTCTATTTTTGAAAATAAAGTTGTGAAAACTATGTCAATGTCAAATACTGGGTAAAAACTGCTGGAGGTGACAGTATCAGAATGTGGTTTTACAGGATTGTATAATTTTTGAAAGTGATTAAAAAACAAGAACAGAAATTCCTTTCCTGATATGTTAATTCTT
This sequence comes from Rhinoptilus africanus, assembly GCA_013400135.1. Lineage (NCBI taxonomy): Eukaryota > Metazoa > Chordata > Aves > Charadriiformes > Glareolidae > Rhinoptilus > Rhinoptilus africanus. The sequence goes on from VXBO01010038.1 coordinate 317,373, forward strand.
TCCAAAAGTAGGTTTTCTTTGTTCAGCCTAGATCCTTGAAGGTGTTAAGCAATCCCACCAGAAACTTGATTTTATTAGCATTTTAAAAGAACTATTTGTGGAAAAAAAAATCTTCAAAATTTGTTTGGAGAACTTCAGAACATAGCTTTAATTTACTTATCCACAGTATTGTCTGATCTTTTAAAATGAGAATAAAATTTTGCCAAAATTGGCTAAATGTTACGATAGTGATGGTCTCATGTAGTCAGTTGCAAGCTGATGGTACTGTTAAAGTACTTAAAATGTACCATTAAGTTATTATTCCTCTGTAATATATGGAACTATCTAGGAATTTGTTAACAGTCCTGGTCCTAAACCCTGGATTTGACAGTCAGAGGCTTTTGGTCTATGTAATGACCAGTGAACCAGTGTTCTTGTTTTCAGGAAAATGGGAGTTTAATTAACAGGAAAAGCAGGTTCCTTCATATTACATCACTTTGTGCTGACTTTCCCTAGTACCACTTTAGCACTTTCTGCCAACATATTAAAGGGCAAGAGCTGCAAGCAGTCGCGGGACACTCAACCTATACGGAGGGACTGAGGAAATCTTCATGGTGAGTAGTTCAGGATTGTATGGTCCATCAATTTATTTTCAAAATGTACTATATAAAAAAACCTTACTATTTTCTAAGTGTATTGAAAGTGACTTCAACTCACTCAAAATCTTAATTGTGGGGAGAAGGAAGAGATTTCGAACAGCTGAACTACCTCACTTTAAAATCCCTGTGATTACAATTTCAGCAATTGGAAGTATTCCTATAAATGAATGCTTTGCCTTATCTCTAAGTAATTTTGAATGTTACTTGTGCCACGCATCAGAATGGTTTACTCATCAGAATTATGCACCATTTTGAATGCTGAGGAAGTGATAGAGAGTTTTTTGTGGCACTTCTCAGGCAGGCTGTGGCTAGACCTGGGTTTACCCCTTTTAATGCCAGACCTGGACCTAATTCTTCAGCCTCAGGAAGTATGTATTGGAGGACTTTAATTAGAAAACAGGGAAGAGAGCTAAAGAGCTTATGTTTCAAAGAAATAAATTGAAAATTGAGTCTCCGTATCGAGGTAGCACTCTGTCATACCTACAGTCGAGGAATCTGAATGAGAGGAAATGGAGTGAAAATGCTCAATTAGATCACAGCATAAAAATAAACAGATAGTCTGAGATGAATTAAACTGCTGACATTTATATTAAAAGGTAAAAGGCTGTAAGAACAGTATATATGTTATTAAAATGCCCTAAGATCATCCTGCTTCGAAAAACCCCACAGATTTACATATTTCTGGAAGATTTATTTAAAATGCACCTTTAAAAGAAGAATAAAGAAGATGACTATGGTTTGAAAACTACCAAGAACTAAGGAGAAACCTTAGCTGACACAGGACAACATGTAGCAATCATTTGACAGATTACATTTATTTAAATGATAGATACACTGAAATATTACTGACTCAGCTTCTCAAGTTACTGTTGAATCCTGTAACTTCAGAAATGAAAACAATTGGTAGTGATTTTCTTATTGATTTACTCAGAAGTATGAATGTTATATTAAGTATATCATTTTTCTAAGATTTATGAAAACTGCAGTAAAGCAAATTGTTTTCAGAGTACTCTCACTTCAAATGTAAGAGCAAATGAAAGGGAATATAGTAACCATTCGGTGAAAAAACAAACAAACAAAAAAACCCACCCCAAACCAAAAAGAACATCTAAACAATGGTAAACCCTTATGCAATGGAATCAATTTTCCAATAATCTCCAAGGACATGCATTTATAAATTTATAGAATTGTAGAATACTTTGGGTTGGAAGGGACCATTAAAGGCCATCTAGTCCAACCTCCCCTGCAATGAGCAGGAATATATTCAACTCGATCAGGTTGCTCAGAGCCCCATCCAACCTGACCTTGAATGTTTCCAGGGATGGGGAATCTACCACCTCTCTGGGCAACCTGTGCCAGTGTTTCATCACCCTCCTGGTAAAAAATTTCTCCCTTAGATCTAGCCTAAATCTACTCTTTTATTTAAAAACCATTACCCCTTGTCCTCTTGCAACACACCCTACTAAAAGGTCTGTCTTCAATTATTTTGTGAAATATTCGCAATGTTTTGCGAATTATTTTAAAGCAAATTAATTACTAGCTTTTCTTTGTTCAGATGGTCCAGTCAGGATTGTTAAAGAAATTCACAACACAATCTATAGTTTGCAGCTAGCAAACTGAAATTAAATCAGCTAAGGTAGACATCTTCCTTTTTAGAAAATGTAACCAAAAAGTACAACTTTTGTATTGTAGGGGGTCACTATGCATTGTTTACTATAGACTTAATGTACCAATGAAAACTATTATCATTCTGCTATATATGGCATATCTTAGTAAAGCCACTTTATCTACCTATCTAGATATTAAGTGCCTACCTGGAATTTAATGCGTGCCAGGAAAATAGAAGCACAGAAAAATTATGAGGGAAAGAAATGAAAATTTCTTTTAATGTCATTTTCTCTTATGCATTACATGGGGAGAAGCTGTGACCCTGTAATCACTGAAATATATGCTTAATTTTACAAACGTCACACGTCAAACTTGGCTCAAAAGAATTACCAACATGTATAAAGTTAACACATACAGAGATGTTCAGACCTATCAGACCTTAAAGAAAAATAATGATAGCAGGTGTACTACTCTGCATTTTTCTGATAGTTTCTCAGCTTTTCACATATCTGAAATTAATGAAGCCTAACAATAACCTGAGAGATGACACTGCAATTTATTTGTGGATCTGAGCTGAAAATCTGAGCTGTAAAAATGAAGAATTAGTTACAGTAAAAGGCAAAAGCACCTTTTTTAGATGCCACAACTTTTTAGTTTAAGGCAACTGGTGCTAAGAATGGGATCCAAAACCAGACTAGATGCTCAGGCTCGCCTTAGCAATTCATGCAGACTTGCTATTCAAAGCGCTATCTGGTGAATGGAGAGTGACATAAAGATGCTCAAAGGAACTTAGGGAAGCCACCTTAGAGGACATGCAACTCCACCTCAGTTCAAAGAGTTGAGCACAGTGGAAAGCCATCTAAGGAAACAGAGAAGTCTATACGTTCAATGTTGGCTTCACCCTTTCTCCTCAGATGGAGACTGTTCAAACTTCTTTATTTCCATGGAAAGATTCAAACCACAGACAAGAGACAAGTGTTTCCATTGGAGTTTGCTATTGGAGCTGTGCCACCAGGTAGAAAGGAAGGAAAGATTCACATGGCTACTAAGAGAGTAAAGAAGAGCCTGACACCGTGATTAGGACACTAGCTGTAAGGGATGATGCTGAAACACTGTTTTTCCTATCCATCCTACATTAGACAATTGCTAGAGAAAAATAAAAGAAGGAATATCGTTTACAGAGCTGGAACCAGAGTCCACGATTCCTTAATCCAAAGGGAATACAAGGGATGTGACAGTAGGTTGATAGGGTTTTTTTCTGGATAAGTTTGTGTCCTGTTTTATATATGTATTGCTATTTTTTAAATCTGTCCCAAAGCAATTTGTTGATTCCACATAGCAATTTAACAGCAAAAGTAATACATGCTTCTGTACCGTGACCAGCAACTGTAACTCCTGCAGAGCGCTCTTAAAAGAAATTTTAAAAGCCTGAGGCAGATGTCAGCAATTCATGTGACGTACAAAGGTGTGGCAAATGCCAGAGAATCTGGTTACCTCTCCTGAGGGAGAAAGGGTTTTTTTGGCAGCTGACAAAAGAGCTGATTTTTCTCATTGTTTGTCCACAATGGGTTGCATATCCCAATGTGACGGGGGAAACCATGGAAGTATCTGGATAAGAGCTCTTCCTGTAGCTGTATTCGTGACATAGGTTTGGCTCAGCTCTGCTGGGGATGATTTGCCACTGATTGCTTGCATCTTACTGCATTAAAGAATCGTATACCTGTATGATGGGAGAAATTCGAATCCTAGTGGAGTTATTGGCAAACGTCTGACTAAACGGGAGACTTAGTTGAACCCAGCAAAGAGTAAGGACATGGATGGATTCCTGTGGGTTGTTTCTCAGCAAAAATTACCTGCCCCGCAGCAGTTAAGTACAGTTAAATGTATTTAACTGAAAATAGGAATTAACTGTTACCTTTATTTTTCAGGCAAAGCTAAAATGATGCTTTTAGAAAAATGAAAATAAATATTCATTTTTGAAAAAGCAAAATCAACTAGTCAGCTTTCCGAATGCAATCTGTGTGATTAATGTGTCTCGAAATACAGACATTTCTATAAAATATTAATTACTTCACTTCTGGACTGTATTAAATTACATTTAGCAGTTTTGATATTCCTTCCATATATTTTTGTGAGTAAATAATATTTATTACATTTTTTGATCATGGAAACCACTTCCTGTGTAATTTTACTCTTTTTGTTAAAAAATCTGACTTGTTTGCCAGGCACAATAGAAGTCCAAGGAGCTTCCTAGGAGCACAGATGACTTTTGCGAGCAGGAATCTGAGGAATGTGCTTATTTTTGCTTATAGCTATAGTGTCCAAAATTTCAGACACACGAATGTTGAAAAGTGGTGGATTTTTTAAAAAGTATTTGGCTTTTTAAACAAGATAGCGTCATTGTCGCTTCTCTAATTTAAATTATATACATATGCAAAACTATATGAAAGTTATGAATACAGCTCCAATACTCAGAATGACTCAAATGTGTTTGATTTTCCTTTTTACTAAAAATTCCTCTAATTGCAAAAGTAATTTGGTGCCATATTAGTTGTTTGATGTGATAAGGTTTACAGTTCATAAATACATCTATCACCTAACAAAATTATTTTCCATTTTCCTTTCATTCCTATTAAGATGAAACTTTGTAAAGAAGGATTAGATTATAAGATAACAAAATGGCAATAACGATAGCAACTGTTTAATAAACACTGTATTTTTCTCTTATTCGTGTGCTCAAAGATAGAGAGGAGTGCCACACCTCTTTCATGTGCACAACAGATTCACTGTCAAAAGGGGAAGAAGTTGCCAGGCTCATGAATAATGCTAAAGGAGGAGAGCAGCTGTTTAGTAACAAAACCTTCTCAGCAGAGCCTTGCAGCCAGACGCTGTACCATTTGACGTGGTACTTGTGAGAGCGTGTGCGCACGCGTACCTAACTGGAAAGGCAGGAATGTAGAAAAAAAAAAGATCACAGTGGAAGCACTGCTTATCATATTAAGCAGGCAAATACGTCCTTTTTATAAGAGGAAAGTATTTTAAGATTTTAAATAGGAAAGAACCACCTAAAAGGAACCTCTTCTCTGGCTCTTTTTAAACTTCCTTTTGTCAGCACAGTGTACCTACACAAGGTACTCTGTTACTACTTCTTTTTCTGCAACACTCAGTCAGGTAACTCGTGACTTTAGGACAGAAAACGGAAATTTTGCCATTCATACCAAACAAACCAAAATTTGACTGTATGACTTTTCTCAAATTTACCAGTATATAAAAAAATTAATAATCATGCAATTGGAAAAGACAGTGTAAAAATTTCCAAGGGAGAAATACTGTGAACTAAGAAAATCACCAAGAAAAAAAATGCACCTGAAATTAATGGCAAAGAATGACTTTCAGATACCAAATTAGAAAAATGTCTATGTGGTTCTTTAGTAGGACAACCCCCATAAATGTATATGTACGTAAACTGTTCCTACTCACCAGAGTAGTTCTCTTAACTGCAGCCTGTAAAGTCTATATATAGAGAATGGGAAGAATAGGCCTGCTATCCCGAATTCACACCACTGGGCAAAAGGAGAGAACTGCATATCTATTCTAGGCAATTAGCATCTATTATGAAAACACGGCTGTTCTGCATTCTTCACACAGGCTAAAGAGCCACATACACTTTTGGTGAAAAAAAATAGAACACGTGCAGGAACAATATGTTTCTAGAGGATATATTCCATAATTGTATTTGTTTGCTATTGTTCAGGACTCCAAAACACATTCTTCACACTAAAGATTTAAAGATCCCAAGGTTTGGTTTTTTTTTTTCCTTCCAGCTTAGGGCTGTTATACTTCATGGCAGGAATTACTTTAAAAAAGAGAGGTGTACACATAATGTTAAAAATTCCATTATATTAATAAATTTAAATTTGCATTTAAATGTGTTCATACAAATCTATTAACTCATTTTACAATGACAAAAAAAAGGTCTTTTTCCTGTTTATTGTAGGTGCATAATAGCTTGGCCTTTTATTTGGCAACGCCTTTGAAGACATATTTGTTCAACTGACTATTTTCATGCATGTTTTAATCTATGATTTAGATGTAAAGTATTTGGCATAGCCATGTAGAACCCATTACAGAGTCACAGCTCAGAATCCAAGTATTAGGAGTAAATGTTCATAATGTTTTGTTAACTTACCGCGAGCTCAAATGGCCTGAATTCTCCTAATATAGTCTCACCTGACTACATATTGGATTCCTACCACTCAGCAAAAAACCAGAACTGCACATCTATTGAAGGCAATTAACACCTGTTAGGAAAAATAATGGCTGTTCTGTGTTCTTCACACTAAAAAAACAGCCACACACACTTTTGGTGAAAAAACAGAAGACATATGTACAAAGAGTAGATTTCCAAAGGATGTATTTCATAGCTGTATTTGTTTGCCTTTGCCGAGGATTCTGATACGTGTACAAAACAAAAGCTTATTCAGCCTCTCCAACCTTCAGTGCAAGATCTGGCAATCCTTTCCAGCATATTTCTTTCCTAGCTCTCCCTTTACTTCCCGGGAGGGAGGACGCAGGGAGGTACAGCCCTGTAACTGGGCTGTAGTATTGCAGCCTACAATCAACTTCTTGGTAGTTGGTGGACATTCTTTATTTCTATTAGATTTGCTGTTCAAGACAATTTCTAAATAAGTAAAATATCTTTACAAGGATAGTTTCAATAGTGGAAGTCAATATAATCAATGGTGTGATCACTTTCTAACTGTAATTTGTTGGTAAAATGAAGGTACCTCTCGCTCCTTCTTGTAGAATTTGTTGCCTTTAAATGTCATCAGATGTTTGTAATTTGGAGGAAACTGCCCTTCTTCTGATATTAAACAACTGCAGTCTCTGAGGTTTTATTAGAGAAGGAAAGGTGCTCGTCCTGCTTTGAAACACAATGCTTAATACTCTTTCTTTAGAAACTTAGTATTTTAGCATATTTTTCTAGTAACATCTAAACTGTTAGCATCTGATACCATAACAACTTGGTTATTGAAATCACCTTGTTATGTTTGGAATTTGACCAGTAATATTGTAGTCAAATGAAGTGATGTATTATTCATGCTTAGCTAGGTCAGCTGAACACATTTCAGCCTTACCGTGTTTGCAATCATCTTGACTAGTGTCATAATATTTTCCATCACCTCTCCCAAGGCACATTTAGCACCTTTTTTTTTCCCCCTTTTAGAAAAAGAAATTCTTAGTTCTAGCAGTAAAGCAAACAGTGAACTGAAATCCACCCATTTCCTAAAGCTCTATTATCCCCGAGGCCTCTGAAACAAAAATATACCAACACTAATTACTTAGCAAAAAGCAATCACAAAAATCTTACTCCCAACTCTCTCTTCTCCCCTTACTCCTACAACCAATGTGCCTCTAAACATAAAAGCCTGAGTTGTCTGAAAGCACACAGGGAGACATGATGATAGCAAATGCAAGCCTCCTTTATGACCTTGTCCTCAGGAGTCTTTTCTGGTATCTTCTCCTCGCAGCCCTCTTCTTGTTCACCTGTGATAAGTGTAATCTCTTCTCAGCAGCTCCCAGTGCTTCACTCACTGATTTCAACAAGCAAGCAAGCAACAGAAGAGGCGTTGTTCATAAAAAATCTATCCTCCTCTCCCTTCATCAGGCGGGCGCCTGTACTGAAATGCGTTATCATCAGCAAGTCCATAGGAATTGGTGTCCAAAGCTGGGTGGGTAACAGCAGTAGCCTCTGTTGGCTGGGGAGGATGCTGCGGGCAGGCCTGCTGCAAAGGGTGGCCGGGTGCTCTGCTGAAGGCAAGGCTTCTGTCCGCCTTGGCTCGAGCAGCCAGGGCGTCGGAGCAGGAGTTAAAACTGGCTCATTGTGAGTAAAATACCAAACTGAAACAATCGGCTCTTCCCTCCTCTGTGGTGAGCTGGGCAATAGCTCTCTCCTGAGTGTTCAGGTTTCATTACTATATACATAAATGCTAAACTACCCTGAAAGGAGGGTTGGTTTTTTCTTTCTTTTTCTAAACTAAAACATCTAAGATGTCTGGCTAATTTTCTTTACCACTTAATTTTTAGAAGTAGAACTGGATTCTATGTCTTTGCACACTGTCTCTCTCCCACGCTCTGTTGGATCTTTCTGCACTCCTCTGGGATTTTCCAGTGTTCAGGAGCCGTGGACTCCGTATTGGCAGAGTGGAACTTAGCATGGTTTAGAAAAAGGCAGGGAGTAACGGCACAAAGAGCTGATTATGTGAATCTGGTAGCTGTCACTCCTGTATTGGAGTGTGATATGGATATTTTGATCACTAGTCCAATTTAAATCATGGGATGACTTCTTTTGTATGGCAGATTCCAGTTTATTCTTCCATGAGCAGAATTTTTTGTGCCTTGCTCAGGAATACAGGGGGACAAGAAAAAGAGCTTTCTTGTACAACGTGCTCCACTCAAATTCCCCTTCAAAACTGCTTTTTTGTACCCCTACGAAGGGAATATTTTTCCAGTAGTACATAGAAATATGGTTATGTACTGCCATGCTGGTCCACAGGAGTGATCAGGATGACAAGAATGTGATGTGTCGGCATCTATAAGAAGACGACCAAAAATACTGTTAAGTAGTAGCAGAGCTATTGACCACGTTCAGTTCGCTTTCTTATGGTTTATCTACACTATTAGGCAATATCAGCTAAAACAATGGATTTTGTGGGAAGAAAAAAATAAATAAACAAAGACCAATAAAACAAATCCTTTGGATGCTACCTGATAGCCTTACAGATGTGGAAAGAATGATGGTTCTGTCAGTCACACTTAACCAAACCATAATGAAGCCATGGAATGAGAAGAAAAGTACATCGTTTTCTGAGTATACATAATAATAATCTTGACACAGAAATCATTAAACGAAATTACGATTTTAGGAAACACTGTTGCATACAGCCAACTTGCATAAAGCAGTGCCTTGACATATTCAAATAACTATTTACACTTCAGTTTTCAATAGCTAAAATAGCATTCTGCTGCACAAAAAGGTCAATAAAAATTTAAGGGAAGAAAATCTTCCATAATTTATTTCCAAAATAATTGACTTCTATAAACCCAAACAGTGATCTGTGGTTACTTGATTGTTTATTAATAGCTTTTTGTATTTATGTGAAGAATCTTTAAGGGAAAGAGTACTGCAGGGAAAGAATGTTTGATTTTGCGTAAGCCATGTTCAGTGCAATCACTGATCATGCTCCTGACATTCCTTTTGAAACAGTAGATTATCCAAATTAATGAAAAATGGTGATCAATGTAGTATTAAATTTAAGAATGAATAAAAGGTTTGTTTAGAAAACCCAAAACCCAAACCCCCAAACAAGAACAAGGGCAGAGATTAGGAGAAAGGTAAAGAAAGGGGAATATTCTACCTGCTATTTGTTTTGTCAGATGTACTGATGATCACAGAACCAATAATGCTGGTGAGCTTTCCCCTTAACACCATGGAATTATGCAGCAATGTCGGTCTCTTAGTAGGTGAATGCATTTATCTAAATGATTCCTATTAGCAACCAAACAGGTTTTCCTTAATAATTTGAGATGATGGTTTAAGTATTTATGCTTCTACTTTGCCCTCTCTTCCTGCATACAAATGCTTTTACATGCAGTGCAATGAATTAACATGAGCGTAAATAGTAGAACAATTTCAAAGTGTGTGAAGATTTTCTCACAGAGAAGGAGCTGTAACATTGATTCTTAAACTTTATGCAAAACAGTGCCTTTTCCTTGAAGTGAGACAGACCTGGCAGTTCTGCTGTTTAATGAGGGATGCTGGCGAAGAGGTCTGAAAAGCAGCTTGTGGTAAAATAATACGTGCAGATTTCGTGTTCTACAACCGACAACAGCACATTGATTTTTGGTTCAGTACACTGGTATGATTGCTTGCTTTGCAATTCCAAGTGGTGTAAAGAAAGTAATGATGGAAGAGTGAAGGCAATTTAGGAAATGGTGTACCCACGAGAAGGGTGTGCATTGCTGATCTGATTTGTGGTTTGAAACCCCCTAATTCTAGAAGCATGAAGAAAGTGAGATAGGAACTTTCCTCTGGTTTGGCCCTGTCTAATGAAAAAGAGAGAGAAAGAGGCTGGGAAATGGCAGATTGCTGCTGTTTTCTATTCCTAGGGCCCTGCTCTCCAAAAGGAAAGACAGAAGCAAACTGTCCATTCTTTGCTCGCCTTGCACAGGCTTCCAGATATCTAGAAGGTGCTTACTTTATTTGGGTTTATAATCAGCTCTTGCAGCATGAGGGTGTTTCTAAGGGGAAACCTGCTACAGGAAAACGCTCAAATAACAGTAGTCATTATAAATAACAAATGTTGCACATCATTTATCACTTTCTTCTGAGTTTCTCAAGCTTTACGAAAATACTTCTCTGAAAAGTCTGTGTGTATAATTAACAAAACACTAACCTAGCTAAATTATTAACCGGATTTCATTATCATACTTTTAATGCCTTCTCTAAGTTATAATGTTCCCTGTATTTTCCTCTGTCATGGAAAAGATTTTCTGAAAGATTTCTTCTGAGAAATATTCACGGATATTTCTGAACTATTTTAATAAAATGTCATGTTAAAAAATACTTTGATCAAGTTGTTTTCATTTGTCTTATTGCTTTATTAGGGACATGAAATCTTCAAGTAGCCGTATAGCTCTAATTATTGTGCTCTCATAAGGGCATAAAACTACCCATATGTCTACTGTTTTTTCATGGATTTGCAAATTTCTCAGCACTTTCCCTGTGAAACTGTGCATGTCTTCTTAATACACATCTGAAATGGGCTATGTCTATATCTCTACCCAATAGTTAACATTAAACTGCAAAGCTTATAAATTTCATAGGGTCTAGGAAAAACACGGTGTCATAAATCTGCTTATAACCCTAAGTGCTCGTTCACTAGCCATAATTCTTGTCTTTTTGCAGCTTTATTCAAAATCAAAAGGTTTAATAAGCTCTGCAAAATCATAGCAAGCTGCCTACTGCAGCCTGCCAGAACTTCGCATGCTTCCTGGAAGGCAACAAGCAAATGGAGTTTCTGCACATCAGTTTCCTCTTATTACAGTGATCTGAAGTGAGGAAATCTATATGAAAATCAATTGCTGGCTTTACAGTCTATCTCTATTGTATTAACTTTTGGTGGGAATATTTAGGGCCAGAGGAAGAAGAATTAGCTGATCTAATTCTGCCTGGAAACCTTTTTCTTTCATTCACCAAGGACTGCTTTTGGAGCCGACGGTGCGTCTACTGGGGACTAACATCACAGGAAGCTACTTGCGCCTGTTGCCTTTCGTCCGGTTGCAATGCATCCATATGAAGAGAGTACCTCCACCCTCCCTGCAACTAATGGTTTTGCCATCTGCTTCTAACTGAAGCACTCCTCACTGTCCTTGCTCCAGGTCTGAGCTTGCTGGGAAAGGCTTCCTACTATTCCCAAGCTTATGCCCTGCTTCACTAAGATTTCTTTTTTTATACATATACCTATGTAAGCCTACTGGCTTTGCTGAGGGGTTTTTTTTTTGACTCACATCAGGATCAAAGCCAGTGATACAATCAATTCCTACATGAGAGGTCTTCTACATGAAAGGTCTTCTACTTGACAGAACTTCATGAGAATTCATTAACTGCTTAAGGTAATTAATACCTATGCAGAGTTTCAGAAGGATACAGATCTCCCTCTTTTAAATCTCTATTTTATTAATCTCAGAAATCTCAAAAGATTTCTTTTTCATATGAACATAAGGTTTTAATTCTGGTAATGTAAAATGGGGCTTCATACCCCACAGTGTGTATTTTAAACAAACAAAAAAAAGAAACTCAAAATTAGGCAATTCAAATGAAAATTAAGTTCTGATTTTAGGCCTGTTTAGCTTGCCCTTTTTTTTTTTCTTTTTGAGAAATAGGATATGACCGCAAAAACTCTTGAGCAGACACCGTGCTGTCAAATAATTTTACATCTCTTTGGTGAGGACCTAAGATGAGTATTTCTAGAAGTACTCGCCTGTAAGACAGTGTCCACACAAGCCTGTTTGCTCAAATTTAACACAAAAAGGTTTAGCTAGTTAGAATTTTCTCAAAAACTCAAGTTTACAGGCAATGTATCATGAGAAAGGATCTGAATTGTAAATCCTTTAATTTCCTATTTTTCAGATGTAAAAATTTAAGATGTGCATGCAATATGTAAAATTGCACAGAGCGAACCAAACTGTTATTAAATATCATGGTTACAAGTAAAACACTCAAAACTTGCAATTTGCCAAGAATAAGGTTGCTAGTAAAATATTAATTTGTTGCTTTGTATGTATACATGAAGACGATCTTTAGTAATAAACGATGCACAGAACGTGCGTTTCCGCGGTTGCAGAGATAAGGCATACGAGCATGGCCTGCTCCCTGCAGCGCACAGAACAGATTAGCCCCTCTTTCCCGGCTTTCTGGCTGCATCCCGTGCCTCACGTGCCACTGCCCGTGGGAACCCAGCTCCGCAGGCAGAAGCACAAACACCCTCCTCACAACACCATCCGTCCTGTGCGAATCCCAGGAGGCCTCAGAGGGCGGGAGAGGGGCTTCACCTGCTGCCAGCCAACAGCGAAATGGCGGCAGGCGGGGATAACGCTGGAAATCGTGCGTTACGTTTGGAGCTCTGCCTGACTCAGGGACTGGCGAGGTGGCTGGTACCACGCGGGGAGCCATGTCCTGGGCCTCCCCCGCAGGTGACGTGCAGGTGACACCTGTAGGCCACGGAGCAGGCTCTGCTGCCAGGCCTCACCTTTTTAATGATTAAAAATAGCAAGAAGTGTTGTGTTACACTGGCTACACCTGGGAAACACTGTGAAAAGTTACAGCCAAGAGAGAAGCCGTCGAAGAGGGCTGCCTGACGCAACGTTTCCACATCTTTTACCCCTGCCCCAGCCAACTGCCATTTTCTTCTCTTGGAGGCACCGCTGCCGGGGGGGAGCCCAGGCTGGCCTCTGCCTGTCTCCGTCCCCCCGGCGGAGGCGGCCGGCGGCGCCGGGGATCCAGCCGCGCCGGGAGGGCCGCACCTCGGAGC